>JADRCC010567344.1:0-11651 GCA_019843855.1 Hylomyscus alleni
TTTAATCCCAGCACTTGGGAGGGAGAGGCAGGCAGATTTCTGAGTTCAAGGCCAGCCTGGTCTACAAAGTGAGCTCCAGGACAGCCAGGGCTATACAGAAAAAACAAAACAACAACAACAAAAAAAATGCCTCGGAGATGTCCTTCAACAGAGGAATGGATAGAGAAAACGTGGTACATTACTCAACGGAATACTACTCAGCTATTAAAAATGACGAATTCATGAAATTCTTAGGCAAATAGATTGAACAAGAAATTATCATCCTGAGAGAGGTAACCCAATTGCAAAAGAACACCTACATGGCATGCACTCACTGATAAGTGGATATTAGCCCAAAAGCTCCAAATAACCAAGATATAGTTTACACACCTCATGAAGCTCAAGAAGGAAGATCAAAGTGTGGGTGCTTCGGTCCTTCTTAGAAGGAGAATAAAATACAGGAGCAAATATATGGAGATAAAGTGTAGAGTAGAGACTAAAGGAAAGGCCACCAGGCCATCTAGAGACTGTCCCACCTGGGGATTCATCCCATATACAGTTACCAAACTCAGACACTATTGTGGATGCCAAGAAGTGCATGCTGAAAGGAGCCTGATATTGCTGTCTCCTGAGAGGCCCTGACAGAGCCTTCCAAATACAGAGGTGGATGCTCGCAGCCAAACATTGGACTGAGCACAGGGTCCCCAATAGTGGAGTTAGAGAAAGGACTGAAAGAGTTGAAGGGGTTTGCAACCCCATAGGAAGAATAACAATATCAACCAGCCAGACTCCCAGAGCTCCCAGGGACTAAGCCATCAACAAAGGAATACACACAGCTCCAGCTGTATATGTAGCACTGGATGGCCTTGTCATGTATCAATGGGAGGATAGGTCCTTGGTCCTATGAAGGCTCGATAGATGCCCCAGTGTAGGGGAATTGAGGGCAGGGAGATGGGTTTGGGTGGTTGGGTGGAGGAACACCCTCATAGAAACAGGGGGAGGGAGGATGGGATAGGGGATTTCCGAGGGTAGTGGGGAACCAGGAAAGGGGATATTTGAAATGTAAATAAAGAAAATATCCAATAAAAAAAAAGAAAAACAAAAGACGAAAAAAAAAAAAGAAAAGAAAGAGAGAAAATGTCTCGGGGGCTGGAGAGATGGCTCAGGGATTAATAGCACTGACTGCTCTTCTAGTGGTCCTAAATTCAATTCCCAGCAACCACATGGTGGCTCATAACCATCTGTGATGGGATTTGATGCCCTCTTCTGGTGTATGTGAAGACAGCTACAGTGTACTCACATATATAAAATAAATAAATCTAAAGAAAAAAAGAAAAAAGAAAAAAATAAAATAAAATAAAATAAAATAAAATAAAATGCCTCAGACTGGAGAGATGGCTCAGTGGTTAAGAGCACTGGCTGTTCTTCCAGAGGTCCTGAGTTCAAGTCCCAGCAACCACATGGTGACTCAAAACTATCTATAATGGGATCTGATGCTCTTTTCTGGCATGAAGGTGTATATGCAGATAGAGAACTCATATGCATAAAATAATAAATCAAAAAGAAAAAAAGAAAGAGGGAGAGAGAGGGGAAGGGAGAGAGAGGGGAAGGGAGAGGGAGAGAAGGGAGGACGGAGGGAAGAAGGGAGGAAATGCCTAATGGAGTTATAGACAAGCCTATAGGACATTTTCTGAATTAGTGATTGATGGGGAAGGATACGGCCCATAGGAGGTGGGGACACACCCCTGGGCTGGTGGTCCTAGTTGTATAAAAAAAGAAAGCAGGCTGAGCAAATCCTGAGATGCTTCTCCATGGCCTTTGTATCAGCTCCTGCCTCCAGATTCCTACTCTGATTGAGTTCCTGTCCTAACTTCCTTTTCTGATAAACTGTGATGTAAGCTAAATAAACCTTTTCCTCCCCAAGTTGCTTTATAACGTTTTCCCACAGCAATAGTAACCCTGACTAAGAAGGTGTTTTGCCTCCATGTATGTCTGTATACCACATGCATGCAGTTGCTGCAGAGATCATTGAATTCCCCTGGACCTAGAGTTACAGATGGTTCTGAGCAAGCCAACATGCTAGGAACCAAACTTAAGAGCCTCTGGAGGAACAGAAGGGCTTTTAATATCCAAGCCAGTCCTCCCGAACCTTAAACAATTCTAAAACGAGCTTCCTCATATTCAAGGCTAAGGGGAGCAGATCAGAAAGACAAAAGGCAGCTCTGGTATAAAAACCAGGTGCCCACCTACCCCAATGTCAAACTCTGAGCTGACAGGCTTGTGGTCACTGGTCTTCAAGGCCATGTGGCTCTGGTAACTCAGCTGAGTGATGTTCTTTCCTTTCCACAGGACTCGGTCACACCAGGCAGGTGCACGACACTTCTCACTGAAATACAAAGTGCACACTGGTATGCTCATAGTGATTGCCAAGGCTCAGGCAGGGAGCAAAGAGGCAGAGCCTTCACGTCCACACAGTCAAAGGATCTACGATAACACATGATTAGGCTCATAAAGGAACAAGGTGTATCACTGGGTATCATCCACAGCAACTATGAAAGCTCCAACAGAAAACAGTTCAGTTGACTCCCTGCCCTGCCCTGCCCTGCCCTGTCCAGTTGAGGGTAGAGGTGGAGAGAAAGTGAGAGAGTAGCAGGAGAATAAGCACTTTATAATCCTTAACAGAAAGTGGTTAAGGGAACAGACTGTGAATTTCTGCTGCCTGGGTTCAATTCTGTTTGGGAGATTCTTGGACTTTCTATTCCTCAGTCCAGTCTCATAATAAACCATATGACATATCTCAATGAGCTCTTAGCAGGTTAAAATGAGATATACAAATCAACTACATCCAGCAGCATGTGGCATATTAATATTAAAGAAATATTAACTATGGGGCTGGAGAGTTGGCTTAGAGGTTAAGAACACTAGCTGCTCTTCCAAAGGTAGAGTTTAAGTCCCTGTAGCCACATGGCAGCTCACAACCATCTACAAAGAGATCTGATGCCATCTTCTAGCATACAGGCATTCGTGCAGACAGAACACTGTATACATAATAAATAAATCTAAGAAGAAAGAAAGGAGGGAAGAAAGGAAGGAAGGGGGAGGGAGGAAAAGAGGAAGGAAGGAAGGGAATATTAACTAATATGTCAAGACCAAGTACAAGCTTAGCTGGAATCATCACATTACCTTAAACACAGCTCAAAGTCAGTTGGTGAGCTGGAGAGGTTGCTCAGAAGTTAAGAGCACTTGCTGCTCTTACAGAGGACCTGAATTAAGTTCCCAGCACCCACATGACGGCTTACAACCAATTGGAGTTGTAACTCCAGTTCCAGGGTGTCTGGCACCCTCTTCTAGCTTCTGCAGACACCAGGCCTGCATGCAGCGTGCATACGCGACAAAGACACCACATATATATAATAAAAGCAAATACATCTTTTAAAAAGGAAAAGAAAAGTTGATCTATAATGGAACAGCACCTAAGGCAGTCAGAAAGAAATAATGTGGAAATGTAGCTTAGAGAGTTGGTGAGTTTCCATTTCCCTAGCCCCTTGATTCGACCTCAGACCCACCTGGTATCCCAGTCGTCAGAGCCGGTGTCGTACTTGTAGGTAGGCTGGAATGTAATCTCGCCCTCTGTGAAGTCTTCAAAGATGGTCTTGGCAGCCACCTGGATTTTCAGCTGTTCAAAAGAAGAGGAGGAAAAAGGGTCAAGATCCCTTCAGGATCAAGGGTCAAACCTGGGATTAGTAGAGACCACAACACCAATCTATATCCCAAGTCCTACCTGAAAGAGAAAGGACCCATGAGAAAACTACTCCTACTCCATGAATCAATAAAGAAATAATTTCATAAAGACAGACAGAAAGTTAAGATTCTTCTCCTTCAGTTGTTCTGTGCTGGGAAAGAGATGGAGAATCAATCGAAGGCTTTAGACCTGATGATGCCAAGGTTGTCAAGAGCAGGAGAAGAGCTCAGGCAGAAAAGAAAGCAAGTGTCAGCGCCCTGGACACTTCTGATCACTCAAGAAGTCTCAAGTCTACTGAGGAGAGCCAAGAAAAGTCAGACACAGGCTTCTCTCAGCCTGTGAGGTGGCCGGTGCTCTCAGAAAGACATGCTACATCAAATGATGGTAGGGACCAGCAGGCCGCAGAACTGACTCATGAGAGTGCAGAGAGGAGCTGAGAGAGCTTACTCACACTGGAGAGAACTGGTGAGGAGGAAGAGGCAGGAGCGGAGGACTCATCCCAAAGAGAACCATTCAATCACCTAGAATATACCAAGTCGTTTCTTTACTGAAGAGAAAAGAACTGATAACGTAAAGTCTCTGTGTCCCCGGCTCCTGATCTCCTGAGTGAATGAATGAGAAAGAAAGTGTGTGTTCTTACTCCAAGGGACACAAAGTGCTCCAGGACAGAGTCGACAGAGAGAAATGCAGACGGAATGCAGCCACACGTGGACAGCATCAGGTCCTGGGGGAATCGTCCCAAGATGGCGGAGGAGAAACCAGGCCCTGTGTCCTCACAGTGGAGGAGACATGGTAGCCATCTGTACCTGATCGTGCGCATACAGGGTTTGGAAGGCCTTCTCTTCCACCAGCTTTTTCACCTTGCCCACATCCAGCTCTTCTATTCTGTAGTTGAGGTCCCCCAGCCATAAGATCACACTGTGAGGACAGAGCACAGAGGGGACAGGGTTTAGGAGGGGCTTTCACCCTCCCTATCCGGGACACACTGAACAGAAGCCCCAAGGTGGGACAGTGACTTAGCTGTTGTGGAATTTCCTTCCCACCCACTTACTAACACATCTACCTCACTGTCATAAAGGGCCAGTCACCCAAGGGACCCTGTGCTACATTCCAGACCACAAACGCACTCTTAGCCTGTGTCTAGATGGAATGTTCTGAAGCAAAGCTCGACTTTCACAGTAGAGCTTGGATTTACCCACCACATTATGGCTGGCTTACTCTGAACTCCTGGAAGAGCTGTGTCACATGGTCCATTTCACCTGTTGCTGCTTCCTGATGACATCAGGCACGCCCATGAACTCTACTGCTCTACCTGAAGCCAACAACCATGTCACTAAGTAATCTGTCTAGCAGGGCACACTCCCTCCAACAAATGCATCCTCAGCCTAAAAGCAGACAGAGGGCCGTGCCAGCCGCAGCGCAGCCACAGTGGAGAAGATATGCTCCCTAGGAGGGACCTGGAGAAGAACAGCCATCCAGTCAGCTTCCAGAATACCAACAGGCCAGAAACAGCACTATTGCTTTGACAGGACCCAGGGGCTTCCTTTTTATAAAAGCAGTTCCAAAAACTTTAACTGTGATCATAAAGTCTGAAATTCCAAGGCTATGAAATCTGACAAATAACAAGCTTTGGTGATAAATGAAATAAAAAAGAACAAGCAAAACTAGTGCAATCTGCTCTGTGAGGTTGCAACTATGGTTTTGACACTGGAATCAAGGAGAAATGAGCAAGGGCAGGCATGAAGCACCAGGCCCCACTCTCAAGTGTGCATGTTCTGGAAGGACAGATGTGGAAACCTAGAACAGTGCTCCGAACTGGGCTCAGATGAAAGTTCTTAGGCGGCTTTGCCCCTGGTGCTCAATCAAGACAGATTTCTAGGCAAATAAATCCTTTGCTCTCCAGGGACAAGAGGTGCTTGGTAATGGCTCTTAAGGTCTTCCAGATGATAATTTAGAAAGCCAAGAATTTCCAAGAAACAAATAAGAGCTGGCAGACACCCGGCCTCCAGCATTCAAGTTGTGGGCACAATGAGAACTCAGACTAGCAGTCCCAGGCAGGACTGAGGAGACTCACTCGTGCTTGTTAATGGTGAGAGGGGGTTGGCTTGGGTCCACCTGAGAGAACTGCATTCGAGAACAAATGTCTCTGTAGTCTTGGTTCCTCCTCTCGTACTCCTCTGTGTGGGCTGCCAGGTGGGAATTGACGACGCAGATGCTGGTGTTGTGCAGCTGGAACCTGACGGCCACTCCTCCTTTGTTACCCTAGTGAAAGGATCCCCCCTCAGTCATTTAAGCCTTCAGACTTTCAGAATAGTTTGTCTTTGTATTCAGAATAGTTATTATTCATATCTTATAGATACAAATACAAATTTCCAAGCAGAATGACTAGCCAGAGCATGCCTGTCTCAACCTTCTGTTCTTTTGTCTATATCCCTGGCGAGCCAGCTCTTCCTGCTCAGCTCTTGCAGGAGGATCTGAGGCAGGACTCCAGAAGCCTCAAGAAGAGGAGGAAACTGCAAACCTACAGGGTTCAGTTTTCCTTGATAACCAAAACAGTTTTTGAAGCGTACTGCATAGTATAGTACACTCGGACCAACCAGAGGCTCTGGCACTGACTAACTACCAGGATGAAGAAATGCGCTGGCTGACTTTTTAAGCTGTGTATTCAATACAGCCCTGTTTGTGGGCACAGCTTGTCCTGCAACAGCAGCATCCTAGGTAGGCTTGTATGGCTACTGCGTTACAAGAAGATGAGTCAACATGAGGGGGTCAGGGTCCTCAATGTGCTGTAGGATATTACCAAAGACTCACCATCCTCCCCATGATTCCTGTCCCCACAGTCTCAGCTTCCACTTCAGAGATATAGGCTGCGTGTTCCTGTTTGATGTACAGCAGCAACATAATCCCAACCAGCCGGACGAGTTTCACCTGCAACACAGAGCCCCATTCTCAAGTGATGGTTGTGGCAGACACAAGCTGAAAACCAGAGTTCCCCCAGGGAAGTGTGGTGGGAGAGCTGGCTGAGCCACTAATACAACTCCTCCAGGCCAGGGCACAAGGTAGTCTGTTCCACTCACTGAGCATGTTACATGATACCCTGACCCACCTAGGAGTGTCAAGACCCAACGTCTTTTCATTCAGACCGACCCCTCTGGAGGACTGTAGGCTTGAACAGGAATAAGGGGGTGTCTCTCTCTGTGTGTCTCTCTCTGTCTTTCTCTCTCTCTCACACACACACACGTTCACTAAACATTTATCTCAGACTTGCAGGCCCCTCACTCACCTTTGCATACTTGGCATCTGGGTGAAGGCTTTCTGACACAGCCTTAAACCACTCCTCCTCCTTTGGGGTATCGTGAAAGAAGAAGGCTTCCTTACTCAGATCGAGCTCCTGGAACCTATCGGAGAGGCAACCAATGAACCAGAGAAAGGCGGCACGCAGGTAACGCCTCCCAAATCTACTCAGGTGCTCAGGTCCCAGCTTTCATGCTGAACAGCAGGACCCTTGGGGAGATAAGAACCAACGGAACCAGAGAACTGAAAGTTGTGGGACTTACTAGGCACTTCTTTAAACATGAGCTCATTTCCTGTCCAGGACCTAGCCATTGGCCTAGTCAGAAGCATTCCTCCATCCCCATTTTATACACATAATCGTTAGATCAACAAAGACTACGTGGTATACTGGAGCTGGAATCTGGGTCCATGGTTTGTTTGGTTTGGTCTGGTCTATAGAAACCCCACGGTTTAGCTCTTTCCCCTATATCATTCAGGCTCCTACCCCAACTCCCATCAGCTGGACCCAGGACTGTCATGCAAAGATAGTGTGGAGAAATGAATGCCTGTGCTGAGTGTGGGCTTCTGCACCTGCCTCTCACATTTTAGTGCCCTATGTTTAATCCACAGCATTGCAAAAACTAACAAAGAAATAAAAATCAAGCCAGGGATGATGGTGCATACCTATAATGCCAACACTTACATGCAGAGGCAGGAGCGCCAGCCTGGTTCACATAGCAAGTTCTAAACCAACCACTACTACATAGTGAAACCTTTCCTCAAAACTATAAAGCAAGGGGCTGAGAAGATGACCCAGTCAGCAAAGTGTTTGCCTTACAAACACAAGGGCCTGAGTTTGGTCCCCAGAATCCATGTAAAAACAAACAAACAAACAAACAAACACAGGGCCAGGCATAGTAGCTCATACCACTAATACCAATGCGCAAAGGCAGAGGTACGCAGATTCAAGGCGACCTGGTCAACATAACCCCCAGGCCAAATCCCAGGCTAGAGAGACAGACCGTCTCTATTGTCTGTCTCTCTTATTCCTGGGGAAGAGCAGACTGACCACTGGCTTCCGCACTCATTCATGTGCATACATACATATGCACAGACATAAAACTGACTCATGAGACTTTGGGGAACCTTCCTCTCCTGGCAAAAATAGTCTTTGCTCTGTAAGGAAAACTGTGTTGAATGTCAAGTAATGACACACCTACTTCTAACAGAAGGTTATACTAAATTTGTATCAACGTTTAAATACCAAGCACAGGACGTGGCCAGACCTTTGTGTATCAGGAATAACATTGAACAGAGACACAGCTGTCTCTGAGCCGAGCTCATGTTTCAATCCCTTCACCTGCCACAAAGACTCAGCTCGACTCAAGTCCCTGTTCCTTCAGCATGGCTCTCTATTCTCAAGGACTGGAAGAATGGAAGAGAAGCACTCACCCTACACAGTACATATCTGGGGCCTGGGTGCTGTGGCTCAGCCAGGGCCGGAGGCATTCTTTGGGGGACTGTCCATTCACATTGTATGTTCCCACAAAAAACCTGTCACCAAAGAGGTTCAATCAGTGATTTGGAAACAAAGTCAGGGCTCAGTCTCTGTGGAATGACATTTTGAGACATAAGAAATGTCCTATTTAACCTTGACCAATGACTTTGGTATCAAGGGGTGATCGACAGTCTGCCTTTGTGATAGCTGCAAATGAAATAGGTCTTCTCTGACCCAGCTGTAGTGGCATGGGCTTATAGTCCCAGCACTTGAGACAGTGAGGCAGGAGGACTGCTGTGAGTTCAAGACCAGCTTGGGCTGCATGCTGAGCTTACAGCAACTATGGCTTCCTGGTGAGTGTCTCAGATAGATAGCTAAATAACTGAATAGGTAGATAAGTAGGTAGGTGGATGGATAGATGGATGGGTGGGTGGGTGGGTGTGTGGGTAAGTAGAGCAAGCAAGCCAGGCTGCTCTGAACATTCTCCCTCCCTTAAATAGCCATTGTGGAGACATAAGCCACCAAATGTTTGCCCTGTGGGTACTCTTGAAAGGAAAACTATGCCGGGCAGTGGTGGCGCACGCCTTTAATCCCAGCACTTGGGAGGCAGAGGCAAGTGGATTTCTGAGTTCGAGGCCAGCCTGGTCTACAAAGTGAGCTCCAGGACAGCCAGGGCTACACAGAGAAACCCTGTCTCGGAAAAAAAAAAAAAAAGAGAAAGGAAAACTATGCAAAGTGGCACCAGTGGTCAGGCCAGAGGTTTCTAGGCACGTGCCTAGAAACTGTTAGTTTACCTTATAGCCCCAGCACAATTTTTTTTTAAAGCTCCAGAACTCTGAAAGCTTTATTCATTTAGCGTTCAATGAGCCCAGCTAACAGGATTACTGAATGTCAATGTTTCTCTTAAGGCCTGGAACAGGCAAGGGAATAGAACCCCAGGCAGGGACTCGAGGCTCAGGCACTGCCCTATGCTCTGTCCTCCCTGGCACTGTGAACATGGCTGCAGCCATCTGTGAGCTGTGCTACTCACTGCTGCCCATCAGCCACACAGCCTGCACGAAGACACAGGATGTCAGGCACCTGGCGAGGAAGAATAACCGGAAGTGGGGCACACTAGCATGTATCTGTAACTGGCATTTGTATAGCTGAGACAGTAGGATGACTTGATCCTTTACATTCTAGACCAAGCTGGGATATCTGATGCCCTACCCCACACACCCTCTAAGAAGTGAACACAATGATACTCTTTGAAAACGAAAAACATCTAAGAGAATAGTTTGCTTCCAAATCCAAGGTATGTGAGGCAGATGCTAAAGTTCCAGAGAGTAGAATGGTCATTTTGCCTTGAAAAGCCATCAGTGTACACCTTAAATCCTAGCACTCTATAGCTGAGGCAGGCAGATCTCTATGAGTTCGAGGCCGGCCTAGTCTACAGAATGAGTTCCAGGCCAGCCAGGACTATACAGAGACACCCTGTCTCAAAGGAAATAAAGCTGTGGAGAACCTAGTTAGCTACCTGAAGTTCTGGATATAGGTATAATTCTCTTCCTTCTGTAGGAGGTGTGATTTCACGATTGTGTCTCGAAGCCCAAACTTCTCCACAGATAAAATGTGAGCCTTGTCTGATACCGTGATCGTGGCGGAGCGAACCATGTCAGTAATTTCAGACTTAGATTTATTCTGTCTGGAAAAATAAAAGCATTTTAATCATATTTTGAGTATGGTATGGAAAAGAAATATAAAATTTAGGTGTTCCCACACATTAGCACCTGTATAACAGAATAAAGGAGGCCCAAGTTAAACTTATTTGCTAATAACAAATGGGAGATTAAGTAAGCTGATATGTCGATGAGAAGGTATAATTGGTCTAGAGATTTTTCTACGTTCATAGAATCTTAGGTCGCAAAGGGACCTTAAGAGAAAAAAAGGGAGGGGCACAGCTCAGTAGGCAGAGCACTTGAGTGTATGCACAAGGTCCTGGGTTCAACCACCAATACAAATTCTCTCGTCCTGCTGGAGGTAGTGAGTGGCTGGAACTCAGATGTGAGTGCTCTTCCTGCACCTCGGTGCCTCACAGAACAAGACTGCAAGGTCCTCTGAATCCAAGGAAGTAAGTAAAAATAAAAGGTGATGCATTGTTATATAGTATTTGTAGTTAGGATAAAAATTATTCAAGAACTAGTGTAAGGAAAATATGACATATTCACCTACCAGGGTCCTACATTACAACCTAAGGAACTTGTTAGGAGGTAGCTTAGTGGACTAAACTATAGAAGGCTCTTAAAACCATTCCCAGCACTGATTAAATGGCATGTGTGGTAGTTTGAATAGTGGCCCCCATAAGCTCCTATGCATATTTTTGAATGCATAGTTCCCAAGGAATGACCCTATGCAAAAGTCTTAGAAGGATTAGAAGGTGTGGCCTTATTGGAGGTGGATTTGACATTTCAAAAGTCCACGCCAGGCCCTGGCTCTCTTCCTGTAGCCTATGGATCAGGATGTAGCTCTTGAGCCCTGCCTCAGTGTCTGCCTGCATGCCACCATGCTGTCTACGATAATGACAGTGGACCAAGTCTCTGAAACTGTGAGTAACCCCCACTTAAATGCTCTCTTCTATAAGAGTTGCTGTGATCGCAGTGTCTCTTTACAGCAACAGAACTAAGAAACCACCTTTGCGCCACTGTTACTTACATGTCGAGTAAGCTTATGTAAGACTATATAACATGGTGACTCTCTTAGTTAGGATTTTATTGCTGTGAAGAGACACTATGAACCATGGTAGCTCTTATAAAGAAAAGCATTTCGCTAGGGCTGGCTTACAGTTCAGAGGGTTAGTTCAACGTCACTGTGGCAGGCAGAATGGCCGTATGCAGGCAGACACTGCGCTGGAGAAGTAGCCTCGAGCTCTACATCAAGATCTGGAGGCAGCAGGAAGAGACAGTGACACACTGTCCAGGCTTGAGCATCTGAGACCTTAAAGCCCATCTCTAGTGACACACTTCTTCCAACACCACCACACCTACTCCAACAGGGCCATACCTCCAACAGTACCTCTCCCTATGTGCCTACGGGGGCCATTTTTATTTGAACTGCCACAGTGGCACATGTTAATCTCAGTACTAAGGGAGGCAGAGGCAGGGTTATCCTCATCTATGCATC
>JADRCC010567345.1:0-17137 GCA_019843855.1 Hylomyscus alleni
CTCATGTTACTTATTTGATGTTCATTCATTCTATTTATTGAGTAGTTTTATTTCTTATAGTCCATGCTTTATTAGCCAAGTACTGTAAAAATGAATGAATGAATAAGTAGAATGAGGTAGAAGAGCTTGATTAAATGGTCTTTAACAAGTGATTCTAAAGTAGAAATCTAGAGGAAATAAGACAACTGGCCATGTGACTATCTGATAGAGAATATTCCAGGCAGTGTGTATAGCATAATACCTTATACTGAGAACTTTAAACACATAGAACTTTATTTCTTTTAATTTTGAAACCGGAAGTTAAGGAATTGGCACCATCAGGGTCTAGAGTATCTGTCTCTGCTCCCAGGATGACACCATCCTTATGAGTCCTCCAGAGGAGATTGGATGCCACATCCAAACATGAACACTAAAGGGCTTGTCTTAGTTAGGGCTTTATTTCTGTGAACAGATACCATCACTAAGGCAACTCTTATAAGGACAACATATAATTGGGACTGGCTTACAGGTTCATAGGTTCAGTCCATTATCATCAAGGTGGAAGCATAGCAGCTTCCAGGCAGACATGGTGCAGGACGAGCTGAGAGTTCTACATCTTCATTTGAAGGGTACTAAGAGAATACTGTTTTCATGTAGCTAGGAGGAAGGTCTCAAAGCCCTCCCCCACAGTGACACACTTCCACCAACAAGGCCACATCTACTCTAACTAAGTCCCACTTCCTAATAGTGTCACTCCCCTGGCCAAGCATGTTCAAACCACAACAGGGCTTACCTTATCTCCTGGGTCCTTTCATAAAGCAATTAACACCATTTATAAGGGCTCTACTCTAATGATTTAGTCAGCTTCTGAAGGGTCTACCTCTTTATACCTTTGCAGTGGGATTCTAAATTCTAATCTATGAATTTTGGAGTATCACAAACATGAAGTTATCACAATGTGTTTGAGGAATAGTAATGAAATAGACAGGAAGTGGGGTGGAGTACTGGCTTCTCAAGTTCTATTCTCAGCATCTGCAGGGCAGCTCCCAACCACCTGTAACTCCAGTCCCAAGGGACCTGTACCCTGCTTTGCCCACTATAGCCACTGTACACACTTGGTGCATACATATACATATATGCATGCAAAAGCACCCATACACATTAAAAAAGGATAAATATTGTAAAGAATTGAAAAGAATGAAAACGTAGAAAAAGGCAGGCTTGTAAAACAGGCTCGGAAGTAAGGAGCCCCTTAGAGCATGCCAAGAGCTTCTGGCAGGTGTTCTTCGACTAAGGTGGGAGGGTACTTTTACCAGGCAGCATAACCTAACTTACAATTCAGGACAATCGGCTGAGGAGTGGAAAGCCGACTGTAGGGAATGAGGGTGAGCCCGGATGCCATTGCGCACTTCGTAATAACCTAGATGCGGTCTGGCTTTATGCCACTCTTCCATTTCAGCCCACACTCTTTCCACTGCTCTTCGCCTTCAGACCGGTTTACTCATCAGTATTAATGTTCTTCTTATATGCCTCCGTCAGCAAGAGCAGCCTCCTCTCACATACTAGAGGCTCAATATCGGGTTGTTGAAATGAATATAAAGAAATCTGGCCATGGGGAAAGGGACTGCGGTCTCCAGGTAATTGCTTAAACTTCAGAGCAGATGATAGTCAGTAGACCATATTCAGTCACTAGCACAGGCATGTCCTTTGCGGTGCAGAGATCTGTGGATAAAACCAATCAGGGACCAAAAAAGCTTCACAGTGATAAAAGTACGCGTCCAAGGAAGCATCTAACCTACAAAATACTTGATTCAGCTCAAATTCCTTTTACTTCAAGATGGAACAAACATACATGAACAGTAATGCAGTGTATGCCTGTCTGTCTCTCTCTCTCTGTGTGTGTTGTGTGTGTATTATGTCTTTTTCCCCCTTTTAAAATGCTAGTATGTTCTTTCTTTAATGTGCGCATGGTAGTGATAAATGATGGTTGCTGTTAATCAATATGCTTAGAGAAATAAAATGGAAGCACACGGTATTGATCATTAAATGTTTTCGACCTTGCTGTCCTGCTATTTTACTACTACACAAATACGAACTACCCCTTTCAGAATATACCAGAGCAAAAGGAGAGCTAATCCTTAGTGCGCTGGCCTGTGTCCAGTGAATGATGGTCTCAGTGGGTGCTCAGCAGCAACAAGAGACAGGCTGCGGTTGTGATGCTTCCTAAAGTCTCTGTTGTTTGGGTTTGTGTGATAGGAAGGAGGAATAGAAACAGTTCAAATAAATGCAATACAAGCCACTGTTTCCCTTTGCATAAGTGTGTACAATAAAGACTCGGTTTTGGGAAACTGTTCCCTAGACAGCTCCCCGCAGAAGGTCTCTCAGCTCGGATACACTGGTCGTTTACTGACTACTCACGTGCTGGGCCAAGCATGTCATCGTAGGTTATCCCTACAAAACTGTTAACGTCTTCAGAGGAAACTAGGGTTTTCAAGGACATTAGGAACCTAAAGTATTCATCTAGTTGAGAAAGCGGGATTCAAAATCACGGTGGTCTGGCTCCTTAGTCTTTGCTCTCTGTTCGTATTGCCTCAGAGCTCAACAAAGTCAGAGGCAGGACTTGTAAGATTCAAAATGATTCCCCATAAAGACCCGGAAAGAATGATACTCTAGCCACCTCTATTGAAAGACTGAAAAAGTCTTAGGTATGACACAAGCAACAACTATATGAACTGTTTTGGAGCTGACCCTTATGTCTCACTTGCAATTGATATTTCTACTCAAGTGAACAGCCAGTGGGCTGTTTAGTCAACTTCATAGTCTCTTGTCACTTCCTTGTGGCTTTTTTTTTTTTTTTTTTGGCCATCCTTTGTGGCTTCCTAGTTAGAGAAAACCCTTGATGAGAAAACTTGTTTACTCTTCAGTTCATCTACTTTCATCTACTTTCATCTACAGTTCATCTACTTTCTTATTTGGAACAGGCAGGTAAACATCTGTCTATTGATCCCATACCCAATCCCCCCCGAGGGCTAAGTTAAAGATGAGAGGAACTGCCTGGGCACAATGGTGTTTCTCAAAGACTGGTCTTTGGCCTCATATCAGCATAACGTGAGTTGTGTAGCTAAAAATTCACCTCTAGGGTCCCTTTCCAGATCCACTGAATTTAGAATATTTTTGGATGAGCTCAAAATTTGAGCATTTGGTAGTATTTCTAGAAGACTATGATCAGTTAATTGTGTGGTCTGTATTGCTGGACTCTTGAGATGGGAGAATCTCACCTTACAGCGTTCCTGATTTGTCCTGATCACGTAGGATAAGAAGCTGATAGGAAAAATAGGGGCAGTGTGGTGACTTCCTTTGTATTAAGAATTATTTTTCCTTTTCTTTTTCACAGCTTGCAGCTGACATTTATATCCATCCAGCTTTTCTTTTATTGTGGGTTCTTCATTCTTAGCAGATAGACCAGTCTTTCAAGTTGGTAGCTATGGAGGTCACATCTCTTTTCCTCCCCTTCTTCCTTGTCCAACTCACGTTGTTTTTGGCATATCCTTCCACCATGTAGTACCAGGAAATGTCCTCTTTCTAATCTGGGTTGTAGTTGCAGCATCATTTTGAATGTGAATTACATATTTGGAATTTCCAGGGATGCTTCTCCCTCTGCCCTCCCTCGAACAGTGTTTAGATAAAATGGGCTGAAAGAGAGCAGGAAACAAGGGGCTCTTGCAACCCAGGAGGGGGAGACAGCTCCTAAGCTCTCATGGAAAAGTAACTGCCAGGGTTCTACCCCCTCCACAGAGGCAAACACACTGTCTTCTTCACCCGGAGGCTGACCTCAGAGCCCAGGTGCAGGCCTACAGCACCTCATCATTTTGTCACTGAGACTGCATCTGTCATAATCGTCTCTGTAAACCTAGTAATATCAGTGATTCTCCACATCTGGGGCTTGTCCCTGAGCAACGATCTCAGAAAGACAATCCTGAGGCTCCTTTTCTCTGCTACAAGATTATCCTTATATGTCAAATGTCCCTTTCTTTTCCCAGGAGGCAAGGAGTTTAGTGTTCACAGAGCCCAGTGACATAAAGAATTTAAGGGTCTGGTCTGAAATGAATGTCCTGGCTCATCCTTCTGTGGGGCCTTAGCCAAGGATCAGAATAGGTCACCCTCCAATTTTCCAGACATGAACGACAAATGGTAACCTAACACACTCCCTCTCAGCACACGTGTGCGCGCACTTATTTTGTGAGTATTTTCTTAAAGGATAGTAATACTGAGCTTGTCAGCTCTGAACTAATTTTCTATTTGGCCTGAGAACAATACTGGGATTGTTTCGTATTCCACATAAAGGCTTCTGAGTTCCAGAGCTTAGATTGTGCACCTGGTCTTTTCATCCACTGTAGAGCAGAGAGCACCAACATTGTTTTTAAAGAATTCCAGAGAAGCAATGTAGAGTATTTTCCACAGTATTACAGCAGTAAGGAATTTTGTTTGATTGAAAATAAAGTTAGTTTGTACAGTATACTCTGATTGTGTTTTTCTTCCCTCACTACTCCCAGATCCTCCCCAAATCCTCACTCTTCCAACACCATGCCTTCTTCTCTCTCTTACGAAAATAAAAAAGACGAACAGGAATAAAACAAAACAAATGAAGAAAAAGGAAACAAAGAGCATGAGAAACAGATATACATACACACACACAAACACACACGCCATGTAAACACAAAATCAGAAACCATAATTTACAATCAAACAAGTAAGGTGAAAAAACTGTTCCCAGAAAAAGGGATGTGAGACACAAAGCTTTGAAAATCCCTTTGAGTTCTTCTTGTGTGGGCCATCTACCACTGGGCATGGGGCCTGCTCTTAAGTGTGGCTTATATATACAGTGAGACTCCCTTGGAGAAATTAATATTTCCTTTGCCAATGGTTGTCAACTTGAGAGAAGTTCTTGGTTGGGATGGGAGCTCATGTCTTGGTCCACTTCTCCATCTCAGTGCTGGGCTCTGTCTGAACTGGACCTGTGCAGACCCTGTGCCTGCTGCCACAGTCTCTGTGAGTTCAAAATATCCATTGGTCCCAAAAGACATTTGGTATAGAAATTGTTTATCTCAACCCAAACCTTCACTCAGTCTCTTTATGATGCTTGTTTGTCATTACAATAAACGAATGACAGTTGTTCATAGTTAGCTAAAATATCTGTCTTGTAAAATAAAAACATCCGTAAATGTTTCCTTTGCCCGTTTGACATCTCAGAAGCACAAACTAGCACAGTGATTTTCAACCTGTGGATTGTGACCCCTTTTAGGGTCAAACAACCCTTCCACAGGGGTTGTCTAAAAACATCAGAAAACATGGATATTTACATTATGAGTCCCAACAGTAGAAAAATTATAGCTATGAAGTAGCAATGAAAATAATTTTATGGTTGGGGAACACCACAACATGAGGATCTGTATTAAGAGGGCTGCCACATTAGGAGGGTTGAGAACCAGTGTACTAGTACCTGATACTCAGTAAATACCTGAGTAGCTAAAATGAGAATCTACCTTGAGAATAACGATACAGATACTATGATAGTTACAACACAGAGTGGAAAGGGTAAGATAGGAAGATGGATGCCAAGAGGGGAAATGGTAGGGCTGGTGTGATGGCTCAGCAGATAAAGATGCTCAACACAAGGTCTGACGACCTGAATTTGATCCCCAACTCCCACATGGCATCAGGAGGAAAACAGTTTCCACAAATTGTCTTCCAACCTGTACATATGTTCACATGTGCATACAAACACACACACTAAACAAAATATAATACATCTTTAAAGAGGTGAAATTAGTAGTCTATATGGGAGGATTTACACATAAAAGGATAACATGAAAATCTACTTTTAAAAAAAGATTTATTTATTATTATAAATAATAAATAAATCAGTCTTCAGACACACCAGAAGAGGGCGTCAGATTTCATTATGGGTGGCTGTGAGCCACCATGTGGTTGCTGAGATCTGAACTCATGACCTTCTGAAGAGCAGTCAGTGCTTTTACCCGCTGAGCCATCTCACCAGTCTGAAAATCTACTTTCTATACTTTTTTACTAGGTGCCTTTCTTAATCATGAAGATAGTTTGCCCACTAAACCCTTTCAAAATTTCTCCTTAGTGTTGAAGACAGCTTTGAATATAATATGAAAAAGAACTCCAGGCACAGAATTTTTAAACTCTCTTAGTGTCTAAGGATATTTTTCCATATACCTTTTGGCCAATATAATATCAAATAATTGTTTATTATGTCAAGCAACTGTCCTAAGAATTTAGAAGCTGTTTGTAAAAAGTAAAATATGTAAATTGCAAAATAAAATTTTATATATTAATTTTTATGTGTAAATGTGCTTTAGTTTCTACGTATGTATATGTACCATGTGGTGACCTGGTGCTCTTGGAGGCCAGAAGGCACTGAATATCCCGAAGCAGGAGTTACAGGAGATTGTGGGGACTAGGAACTGAACTCATTCCTCTGTGAGAACAGCCATCCTTCCAGGCCTAAATTTCAACTTTCAAAATTTCAACCTTAGTTGGATGTATTTACTTATTATGGGGTGTGTAGTCTTGTTTGATACAGGTAAGGCTTTGTAATCCTAGGACCCAGATTTGATATTCCTAGCTCACATTCTGCTCCATGCTGATCCCAGCTTTGCAAAGTTATGACATTTTTGAAAGTATAAAATGCCCTTTGATACTACTGGGAGCAGTGTGGTGTCCCAGAAAACCTTAGCAGTTAGGAAACTGTGGGCTTAATGGATGGCAGATAAAACAGTTAATAGAATGTTCAGGTCAGCAATGGGGAGATAGAGTGAATGAGTGTTGAGGCAAGGTGTGTATAGAATGTCTCTGCATCCTCCTTTATGTTTTGGTGTAAACCTAAAATATCTCAAAGACTGTCTTAAGAGGAGAATACTCAGTCACAAAATAATCAACTTAAATAAAGATTATCCCAACTAGATTTCAGAATGTATAAGTTTGACTTTATCTAATATTTTTCCATTGTTGGTAACTCGACCAATATTTCCAAGGTAAGACTACCTGGCCCACTCATTCACTAGTTCTTGAGACTACAAATTGCTCTACTTCAGTGTGAGATAACCCCATGGAAAAACAGGATACAAACAACAGAAGGGCAGATTCACATCTGTACTTTAATCCATGATTAAAGGCATGGATTGCTCTAAGATTATTTCCCATCTTCTTTTCTCTTTCCTTTTATTTGTTTCATTTGTTCATATATTGGGGCCATCACTAACATTTAGCATGTATTTTTGCATTAGGCACCAAGGGAAGTGCTTGGCTCCACCCTAAGCAGGGCAGACTTGATCCCCATCACATAACACCTAGAGTTCCCTATTCTTGTTTATCCAAAGAACAGATATTCACACATCACTCCCCGAGTCTAGGCTCTGAGCTACACTCAAGTGTCACAAAACTGAGTCATTGGGAAACTGTCCTTGACAGAGTCTAGGTGTAGATTTTTGCTTTCTTATTTTGACTTTGCTTTTTATATCTCTGGGATCTGGCTGTTTGATTGCTCTTCCCAAGATTTTTCAAGTTTTGATCTCCCTTGGAGTCCGCCTCACAGCAGAATTACTTGTTTCCTAACTTCATACCACTGTTTAGTCAAATTGACATATATGTATATTGTTTGCATCGCAGCAGTTCTCAATCTAGTTTTTCCATAAGTGATAAGTTGCTACTGCTTGTCAGAAAGCTATTGGCCCAGTTGTGATATGTACACCTTCACATGACAACAATATTTTACAAAGCAATGATATTCTTGAAAGAAAAGTAAGTTGAGGATACTTTTTTGAGTAATAATTAAAATACAAGATTTTTTTTATGTGGTCTAAATATGATCATTTGACAATTTTATAATATAGTAATTGATTTGTTGATTCATTTATTGATTGTATATTTACTGAATAGTTTATCAAATACACAGCAAACATGATAGATTCTGTCTACTTGTAGCCTAGTGAGACAGTTACATTAGGGTAAGTGTTCAGCATATGCCCAACTGGAAATATTTTTAGAAACTTTAGTAATTAATTAAATACTGAGCATATAATTATATGTCACTACAGGGATTTTTGATGGCACAAAGACTTATTAAGGATTTATAGCATGAAGAAATATGAAACAAAATATACAGCATAACAACAGCTGTAAATCCACTGGAAATATTCATGCCACAACATGAATATTTTCTGCCCTGCCCCTGATGATGCTGGAGAAATGAAGAGTAATTACTACAGAGGGATAGAATTATAATCAAATTCAATTTTCCTCACGTTGGAAAGGTTTGTCTTCTCCATCAGTGCTGGCCCAAAAGAATAGAATGCAGATGCTAGTTAGATGCTTTTTCTACTAGTTAACATTTTTGATAAAACCCTCTGACCTAAAGTAACTTGCAGGAACAAAGGGTTTATTTCACTTTACACTTCCAGGTTATCACCCATTATGAAGGCAGGGCAGGGCAGGACTTCAACAGGAGCTCACTCACAGACAAGAAGTGCTGCAGAAGCTATGGGAGAATGTTGCTTGCTGGCCTGCTCTTTGGCCATCTCACAGGCTCCTTTCAGCCCACGAGTGTGTACCTCTGTGGGTTGAGTCTTCCTACATTAGGTGATAGTCACAGTGTTTAAGCCTACAAACAGGCCTCTAGGCTAATTTAAGGAAGCCAATTCCTCAGTGGAAGCCATCCTCTCAGATACCTTTAGGCTATATCAACTTGATAAAGCTAACTAGGAGAGCACAGAACTAAAATAACTTTTGTTAATTAGGTATTTACATTTGTTTTCAACACTAGGCCTTTAAATTAAGGTGTATGTTTTTTAAGTAAGTATGTTTTTAATTCAGAGAAGCTACATTCTCTCTCTCTCTCTCTCTCTCTCTCTCTCTCTCTCTCTCTCTGTGTGTGTGTGTATGTGTGTGTGTGTGATGTATATGTGATGTGTATGTGGGTATCCATGGCCATGAGCACAACAAGAACCAAAGGAGGATATTAGATGCCCTGCTCTATCACTTTCTGCCTCTCTCATTGAACTTGAAGCTTGGCTCTTTTTCTCAGCTGGCTGTCCATTGAGCCCCAGGATTTCCTGTCTCTGCCTGCCAACATTGGGGTTATTAGCATGTATGTCCAGGCCTCACATTTTACCCAGGTCCTAGGGATTTAAAGTCATGTCCTCACACATGTGCCACAAGTGTTCTTGTTAACAGAGCCATCTTCTCCCCATCTTTTTATTTTTATTTTTTCCCCCACCTTAATGATGCTATGGAAATGAATCCAGTACAGATATGCTAGGCAACCACTCTGCCAATGAGTTACACACCAACCTAGAAAATATGTATTAAGGGTTCAGTAGCTTCAAATGGCCAATAACTTCTCTATCACATTATAGTAAGGATTCTATAGACTCTCAGATGAACTTTCATGCCTTCTTTTGTGAGAAAGACACACAGAAATTAAAAACCAAAAAGTCTGTCAGTTGGAGGAGGAGCAGAGAACAAACAAAATGATAGTGATAAGTGCCTTATGTATGTAGTAAGAGGAGAGGCAGGGTTTATTTGGACAGCTCTGTAGAGGTTAGCTGTTACAGAGCTTGGAAGATTAGTATTTTTGATTAGAAGATACACAGTAATAAGAGTGGACAATCTAAAAGATGGTTTCTTCAAGCCTATGGAGAAGAGATCAAGGTATTTGGGGGCAGAGTAGAGTTTGAGAAACATGTGACAGTTATACATGCATAGGATACTGGGTGAGTGTAAAGTGATTGCAGGAGTAATGCTTCATAGGCTAATGTATGACAAATATCTAAGAACTTTATTAGCTGTAAACAAATTTGCACTTAACAGAAAGCCATTGTAGAGTTTTCCCACTGCGCGCACACAC
The DNA here is from genome assembly GCA_019843855.1 of Hylomyscus alleni. Classification (NCBI taxonomy): domain Eukaryota; kingdom Metazoa; phylum Chordata; class Mammalia; order Rodentia; family Muridae; genus Hylomyscus; species Hylomyscus alleni. The sequence goes on from JADRCC010567345.1 coordinate 9,911, forward strand.
ACACACACACACACACACACACACTCAGAGTACTATACAAGATAAAGGTGGGGGCATGGAAACCAATGAGTAATGTTAACATCACAGAAAATATATCTAAGACATTTTGAGATGGGATAGCATGTTAGGGGTTGATTAAGATTTATTTCATAGAAGGGAATAATGAGGATAATCCTTAAGTTTTAGGGAATCAGCATCATTATGGGAGTGCGGAGCAGGCAATGGAGCCTAAGAAGAAAGTGACATCATTCGCTAAACAAAGAATTCTCAACTGAGGAATAGCAAATGGCTGAGAAGCACCTAAAGAAGTGTTCAACATCCTTAGTCATCAGGGAAATGCAAATCAAAACAACCCTGAGATTCCACCCCACACCAGTCAGAATGGCTAAGATAAAAAACTCAAGTGACAGCAGATGCTGGCGAGGTTGTGGAGAAAGAGGAACACTCTTTCATTGCTGGTGGGATTGCAAGCTGGTACAACCACTCTGGAAATCAGTTTGGCAGTTCCTCGGGAAATTGGACATAGTTCTACCAGAGGACCCAGCTATACCACTCCTGGGCATATACGCACAAGTTGCTCCAACATGTAGTAAGGACACATGCTCCATTATGTTCATAGTAGCCTTATTCATAAAAACCAGAAACTGGAAACAACCCGGATGTACCTCAACAGATGGATACAGAAAATGTGGTACATTTACACAATGGAGTACTACTCAGCTATTAAGAACAATGAATTTATGAAATTCTTAGGGAAATGGATGGATCTGGAGAATATCATCCTGAGTGAGGTAACCCAATCACAAAAGAACACACATGGTATACACTCACTGATAAATGGATATTAGCCCAGAAGCTTGGAATACCCAAAATACAATCCACAAACCACAAGAAACTCAAGAAGAAGGAAGACCAAAGTATAGATACATAGTTCCTTCTTAGAAGGGGGGAACAAAATACTCATGAAAGGAGTTGCAGAGACAAACTATGGGGCAGAGACTGAAGGAAGAACAATCCAAAGACTGCTCTATCTGGGAATCCTTCCCATATTCAATCACCAAACCCAGACACTATTGTGGATGCCACCAAGTGCTGGCTGACAGGAGCCTGATATATCTGTCTCCTGAGAGGCTCTGCCAGTGCCCGACTAATACAGAAGTGGATGCTCACAGCCATCCATTGGATTAAGCACAGGGTCCCCAATGAAGGAGCTGGAGAAAGGACCCAAGGAGCTAAAGGGGTTTGCAGTCCCATAGGAGGAACAACAATATGAACTAACTAGTATCCCCAGTACTCCCAGGGACTAAACTACCAGCCAAAGAGTACACATGGTGGGACTCAGGGCTCTAGCTGCATATGTAGCAGAAGATGGCCTAGTTGGTCATCAATGGGAGGAGAGGCCCTTGGTCCTGAGAAGGCTCTAAGCCCCAGTGTGGGGGAATGTTAGGGCCAGGATTCAGGTGAGGACAGGTAGGTGAACAGGGGGAGTAGAGAAGGGATATGGGTTTTTGTTCAGAGGGGAAACCAGGAAAGGGGATAACATTTGAAATGTAACTAAAGAAAATATCTAATAAAAAAAGTAAATTAAAAAAATGAAAAAAAAAAAAAAAGCTTGGTCATAGGAAGTGGCACTGTTAGGAGGTATGGCCTTGTTGGAGAAAGTGTTACAGGTAGACTATGAGGTCTTCTGTGCTCAAGCTATGCCTAATGTGACACTCAGTTACCTTCTGCTGTCTGTGGATCAAGATTCCAGCCATGGTGATAATGGGCTAAACCTCTGAAAATGTAAGCCAGCCCAAATTAAATCATTTCCTTTATAAGAGTTGCTGTGGTTGTGGTGTTTCTTACAGCAGTGGAAACCCTAACCAAAACTCAATGCTTAATAACTTGTTGAGAGTTGGGTTGATCCAAAGCTCTCACAAAGGTCCTGATGTGAAACTGTCCCACAGTTTCACAAACTTGGGTTCTCTCAGAAGAAGGACCAAAGGATCTGAAATATAGGGTTCAAGAATAAGAGAAACACAAAGCCAAGTTGTGTCCCAATCAAAGCTTTGTACTTTACTTAGGGTATTCAGCATATATATAGGTACATGAGAAACCGAAACTGAATCTCTAGGTTACATGATATTTGTATAACATAAACACTGCAGAAGAAGTCAGGCGCCAAGGTACCCAGCAACTTGGAAGGTCTCTAGGCGGTAGGTGTGTTCCTATCTCAATGTGAATTTCCAGGCAGCTGCTCCAAGGAAGAACAGTCTGCAGAGAGCCTTTGTCCTAGCTCCCCAGGTGGTAGCCTCCAAGCAGAGACCGCCAGAGTCTGAAGGCTGAGCTGAAGGGGGGAGGCAACACTGTTGAAAGGACAAAAGACAAATAAATAAAAATAAATAAAATAAAATAAAATAAAATAAAATAAAAATAAAATAAAGGAGCTAGTTTTAAGTTCTTGTTCACAGGAAGACTTGGCAAGATATGGACCTGAACTTTGGCAAGAGCCTTAAAGGAGTTAAAATTTAGGTTCTAGGGAAGTTAGCTTTTCCCCTTGAAGAGACTAAAGCCTTCTCTCATAGGTTGGTTTAATCATCTGTTAGAATAGCATTGCTTTTCAGCATCTCCCTTTGTCTAATCCTGTTCCCTTACATCCTGACAAGTATTTTCTTATATCCATAAATCAGATTCAAATCCTTTCCATAAATATACATTCGAATCTCTAACTCACAGTCTGTTTTGTGAGAAGCCTCTTCTAAAAGCATTAATACCAGAGCAGTTCCAGCAGGTGACATGGAGTTTTGTCATCCCTTGGCTGCCTGGCAGTCAGCACCTTTTTACAGGTGCTGTGTAAGATTTTAATAGCCAGTGGATATACTGCCATATGGCACAAGCTTCATCTCCCAGAGGTTGTGCTAACATTTGAGAGGGTTGTAGGAAATAGATGTTATTAAAGATCGTGGGTTCAGATGGCTTTGGTTATGTGCTGTTAAGGCATTTGAGAAAAATAATGAGGGACTGAGATTAATTAACCTAACATCTAGGGCAAACTGTGAAATCCAAAGAGATTATGGGTAGAGAAGCTCGGGACTAAACTTAGAGGATACTTTTAAGCATAGTAGGGTTTTGTAGAAGATGAACATGCTGACCCTGAAACAGCTGCTTCACCGAGATAGGACTCTCACTGGAAAAGCATGAGCTTCTGCTTTTGGAGTACTTCATCTAGGTTGATGCCTTTGAAAAGAAGTAGACTTTGTGAGGCACTATCCTACTCTTGCCCAGGTTATCTTGGAACTTACTGTGTAGCCCAGGCTTACCTTTCCAATGTGCGCTGGCTGCAATACTTAAAAATCTTGAACCTTTGATTTCCTCTGAGCTCTGTTCCTTGCTGCTGAAAGCTATCATTTCCCCTTGAATTACAATATCATGGATCCTACTTTTCTCTTTCCCCCCACTTCTGCTTTCTACCTTCCTCCTGACCACCAGGCCATTAGCAAAGATTATGCTGTTACAGTTTAACTAGTAGGAGAGATAATGAACACATGCTTCAACCCTGCAGGGCCTGGAAAACATGTGCCTGTAGAACCCAGGAGTATATAGTATTGAAGGGGGAGTTAAGACAGAAACTTGTATGAAAGAGAATTTATTAATATGGAAGCACTTTCCATTGGTGCAGGACTTAATGCCTTATAAGAGCCCAATAAAACATGCTAAGGTGCAGCTAGACTAGAACTTAGAAGTTTAGGAAAAGCTACAGGTCATATTGAATAATACAAAAGTCTAAAATCACAGCTCATGATGTAAAAATAATGACGTGAAAAGTTCACAGAACTCATAGGAAGAGACATGCTGTGTAAAGCAGAAACCTGCCTCTTAACCATGTTCCACTTAGGAATTCACAGGGATCCATTTATTGGGTGATAAAGAAGGTATTGATGGGAAAGGAAAGTGAATTCATAAAGAAGTATGTACTGGCTGTCTTCTATAGGCCAGGCACTGCAGGAAGGTGCTCTTACAGAGTAGAGAACCCCAGCAGAAACAAAGGAGATGCCAAAGCAATAGGTACCCAGTGGTAGGTTTTTACTATTGGATACAACATGGTCACAATTTTAAGTGGGTCTGGTGGTTTGAATGAGAAATCCCCTCTATAGGCTCATGAACTTTCATGCTTGGTTGTGAACTGGCTGTGCTCTTTAGGAAGGTTATAAAACCTTTAGGAGGTAGAGCCTTGCTGGAAGAAATAAGCTCCCAGGGTCAGGATTTGAAGTTTTGTAACCTGGCCTCATTCACTGTTCTCTTTCTCTGCTTCCTATATGCAGACCTCTGCTTCCAGACTGCTCCATGCCTTTCTAACATGATGGATATTATCCTCTGTATTGGAACTGTAAACTAAATAAACACTTGTCTCCTCCAAGTTGCTTTTAGTTGTGGTATATTATCACAGCAACAGGAAAGTAACTAATACAATGATCATTTCTGAATAATAGCCAGAAAGACCTGACCCACAGTGGTCCATGATGAATAATAGGGTACCTATAGTCAACCATCAAAGATATGCTTGATAGACTTATTCAAGTCAGTTAAAGATAGATAACAGGAGTTTTTCAAGTATTTATGGTAAGGTCACAATCCCTTATCAAGTTTCGAGAAACAGAGTCAATTGTCAATTTTAGATTTCACTGATTAATAGCTAAGATAGGTATCTAAGAAAAAGTAACTTATAATCTCATATTAAGTGTTTCTTAAGTATAGACATGTGGTTCTTCCTCAAGGAACCTATTACTAGTAGTTATATCTTGGATAAGGGAGACTTTGCAATCATTTTGACTAGTGTTCAAAAAGTCTAAGTTGACAATGGTTTCTAGAGACATGTAGTGGGCATCTATGAGAACCAATCAATAATTGGAGATCTGATCTATTTCACAGTGAGTTCACTAGGTTTGGAAGTTAGTAAGTGACCCTTTACTAGTCATCAAATGTAAAACAAAGTGAGTCTGCTGGGAACTTGGTGGACTGTTATGTTTGCTCCTTGGCCCTTGAACCAGCAAGTTGCTCTTCCTACTGAATGAGATCGCTCTCGATACCGTAGAGAAACTTGATGGATCCATGGTTTTCTGTTTTTGTTTTTGTTTCACTGAATCCTCCACTTCTATCACCAATGTAGTTTCTAGAACACGTGGGTCGATCTTAGTGGATGGCAGTGCTCTACTTACAATTACGTAAAAGCCCTATTTACGACGGCTGTGCTACCATAACAGCTCTAGATTCATTATTCTGGAAACTGATCTTTCTAGTAGTTTTCAGGAAGATGTATCAGGATCAGTGTCTTCCTCTGGAATGAATGAAGTAAGCATTTACTTTTCTGCTCCTTGTTACAATATAGTCCCAAAGAATATAGATGCTTTTTAAGATTATTTTTCTTTTTTTTTGTGTGTATTGGGAATGAGACCAGGGCCTTGCAGAAGATAAGTAGTGCTCTATCCCTGAGGTGCCCCTCCAACCTCTATCTTTTTTGTTTTTCTTCTGAAGAGCATTATTGTGATGATGCTGGTTAATTAAGCTGGATAAGAAAGAAATGAGAAGCACTTTGGAGACCTTGGTAAAATACATGTACTTCAAAGAATGGAAGATAAATGTCACGATCATTCAGGAGCATAACATGTACTTTTAAGAAATACAGTTATTTTCAACATGTTCAGATATTCTTTTGAAAAAAAGAAGAGAATATTGCATTTTACATTTTCCACTTTTGAGGCCTCTGTGGTTTCTTAGAATAGCATATTTCATACTTGGCACAGGCCACAACCCATGCCCCAAGCAACAGAGAAGATGACTAACTTTAATTAAAACTCTGAATAAGAAAAGGTTCTGTAGTTTGTCTGAAACATATGGTCTTGAAGAACTAATGCTATGTATGTATGATGTGAAAAGCTGTCTGAAGGTTTTAGAAAACCCTAGCAGGCAAATTCTAACATGAACTCCTAAGATTCTCAAGCAAGACAATTTCTTCTACAGGAGAGAGCTGGAGTCCAAACTATTACTGGAAAATTATTCTGGCTGTGGTACTGGGATTTGACAGAGAAAAATATCACTATCAAGTAACCATGCACTTAAAAATTGTCCATGTGAGCCATTTGGTACATTAAGTCATAAGGTTGGGCTGGACCAATAGCCACTTAGTGTGAAATGGAAGGGCTATCCCTGGGCTTGCAAACAAGCAGAACAAGAGAGCACATAGAGGTGGCAGTTGCCACAGACTTCCATGATGGCTACTGTGTTACCTGGGCTTCTCTCGCTCAGCTCACTCTGAGGGCCACATAAAGAACTTTCTCGTCAATTGACAAAAGAGGAGGACAAGGCTCTTTCATATGTATGTTGTCTGTGTATGCAGTTGTTAGCTGAGAAAGCACTTCTATAACTCTCTAGTCCCATATACTCCCAATGAACAGTCTCTGGAGGCCACAAGTGTTTCTCCATTTTGCAAAATAAAAAGGAATAATTGGAGGTAAAAATAAAAAGGAAATACAGAAAGTTTCCTACCGTTCAGATGGAGTTTAAATGCCTTAGGAGTTCATGATGATGCCCATTGGAGATTGTTCATCAAGGGAAAGACATTAAATAGCTAAGTAGACAAAGTGACTCAGCCATCTGATGTCACCCAGCCTCTGTCATCGATCACTACAGTGTTGACTTAATGGATCCTTCCCAAGGATGACTCAATGGCACTGGTTCTAACCAGCTGTTAACACCACCTACATTCAAACAGGTGCAGCCCATCTCCCAGCCCTTGTTACTGTCCCACATATTAGTCCCTGAGACCCTACCTGATGATAGACTCACAGACCTTTGCATCTGCTAACATTGCAAATAAGTACCAAGTCTTAGATATAATTTTTCGTCTTCCAAGAACACCAAACAGCCAGAAAGGGATGAGCTGATTATTTTGGAACTTACTTATCCTGGAAATGGTAGTGATTCATCCCGACCAGGAAAACACATATTCTGGTGGCAATTTCCTTTTCCTTGCTGCTGGGTCTCATCCATCACTACCATCAGGAGGTTTCACAGAACATCTAGTTAAGCCATTCAATTGTTTCACTTGAAACAAGACAATATCTGTGCAATACAGTATCAGTGTATTTTTCTGACAGTGATTTGTATCCCTCTGACTTCAGTGTATACTAACTACATAGATATGTCCCCAGGAATCATTCTATGCCACGCTCACTCCAATGAAGTCTT
>JADRCC010567346.1:0-15407 GCA_019843855.1 Hylomyscus alleni
GGGGGGGTAGTCCTTGTGTCTTTTTCAGTTATTATCTACATTATCTTTCTGAAATGGACCTGTAACCAACTAAGCTAGACAGGCTGGCTGACCAGAAAGCCCGGGAACCCACCTACTGCACGTCTCCTGCATCAAGATTACGGCACTGGCCACTATGTCCTTCATGTGGGTGCTGGGAACTTCATGCTTGTGTAGTAAGCACTTTATTGACTAAGCTATCTCCCCAGCTACTGATATTTTGTTCTTTGGTACAGGGTCCCAGCATGAAGTTCAATCTTGCAATCTTTTTTGTACCAATCTCTCAAGTGTAGGTATCACAGGCACAGGGTGTCACACCCTCTCATGTCTGCTGTTCTGAGGCCCTAAGTTTGTAACAACCAGAGGAAATAAACACAGATGTGCAATGTAGCAGATGTGAGTTGCCTGGTCCTTCCTTCAATATTAACAAGAACATCTAGCCTCTCTGAGCTAACCAAAGGGTACCTGCTGACAAGAGGACATAATTTGGGGTACTCTGTCCCTTTGGCATTTTCAGGGTAAGAAGGTGGTTTGCAGGGTTAATGCCAATACCCAGCTGTGAATTTCCTAAGAAGACCTGGGTGTGGCTAACCTCAGGTTTACTACGAATTTAGTCTGTGTCTGTGTCCCCTGCTCAATGAGTCATTGGGCTGTGACAAGAGCCACATCAATAGTCCAGAGGCTTCTAAGCAGCAGACTCTGTTCCACTGTGAGGACAGCACCATGTTCTGGCCCCAGATATCCTAGGGAAGATGAGTCTGTGGACAATACACAGAAGGGTGATGGGTCTTAGGAGGAAGCAAAGTCAGATTCCATTTTCCTTCACTGAAGGCAGCTAAGGTTTGCTCTGACCTCTGGCCTTGCCTTTCTTACTTTTGTGGTCTGGAAGCTCACAGCACCTGTTTCCCTATGTCCTCTATGAAGAATCAACAAGGAACCAACTGAGAAGCCAAATGCCCAGTGTCCTCTCTCTCCCCAAACTGTGCCTGTCTCTGCAGACCTGTTCTCTCTGGTCACCTCCTTCTTGTGGTTTAGCAATGTCAAGCTTACAGGAACTTCAAGGGGAAGTTATTTCAATCTCAAAAGGTCATAGTTGGTACACTGAGGTCCTGTTCAGCACTCAGACAACTCTGGCATGATGGAGACTTCCTCACTGGTGAGCACCTGAACTGGATGAGTTCAATCATCCAAAAAAAAAAAAAAAGTCAAGCTTCCATAGTACTGAGAGATTGTGATACCCACTGTTGAAAGTCACCAGCTCAGATGACAGTTGGAAGATGTTAAACTATCCAGCCACCCAGAGCTGGGAGGGAGAGTCTGGAGATAATAGAGCTGCCAACACTGAGGAAACTACGGTCTTAGTTACTGGCAACACTGCTGGCATAGCCACAAACACCATGCCAACAACTCAGACTTAACAAAAAAAAAAAAAAAAAAAAAAAAGTTCTTGGAGCTGGAGAGATGGCTCAGTGGTTAAGAGCACCAAATGCTCTTCTGAAGGTCCTGAGTTCAAATCCCAGCAATCACATGGTGGCTCACAAACATCCGTAACAAGATCTTCTTCTGGAGTGTCTGAAGACAGCTACAGTGTACTTACATATAAAAAATAAATAAATCTTAAAAAAAAAAAAAAGAGTTCTCATCAGACAGCCTAGAACTATGTACACTAGCTCAGGAGACTATCTGCCGGTCCTCTGCCTCTCCAGTGTACCACTACACTCTGGTGGCTCAGACTCTTTGCTGAAGCAGCTACAGGGGACTGACAAGTAGGGAGCTAAATGAAGAGGAAGCTAGAAGCAAGGGTCTGGGAGAAAGGTTGGGTGATGAGCCAGGTCAGAAGCTTTCTTTAACTGAACTCTGGGACAGAGACAACCACAAGGCAGGGTCTGACACAGTAAATAAGTGATGACTCCCTAAGCCTAAGAGCTCTTCAGCTGCAGACCACATTAGTTATAGCCTTTCTATCTTCACCACAGAAGAGGCTCCCAGGAGAGCCCATGGGTGAGAAAGCAGACAGTAACAGGCTTGCAACGTGGCACCTGGGCTAGACAGCCACACCGAGGCCACAAGAGTCACCCAGGCTGCTGTGTTCTCCCCAGCCTTCTTCTCAGCTCCACTATGTCTTTCCATCTGTCTCTTAGTTTTCTGAGCCAGGCTGGCTATCTTGCTCCTGCCTCCCCAGTGCTGGGATTTCTGATTCAAGAGCCTGGACAGTAGTGGAAGGTCCTTCCTACTTCCTGATTATCCAAGTGTCCTGGTCACAGCCAGCCTGCCAATACCTCAGCACTCTGCCACCACTGGACTATTTTTCACACTGAACACCACTACACTGAACATCACAGCTAGAGATGGCTACCAAGCAGAGAATCACCAAGTGGCAGACTGTGCAAACAAATTCCACCTGGACATTCATCCATATAAAAGCTGAGCACTTGCTGTGATAGATAGCACTGCTGTGTTCAATAAAGCAACAGATATAACCAGTATATTTAGGAAACTGGGGGAAAAAAAAAATCAAAGGTAGGGTGTGCCTTATGTGGTTAAAGGGATTGACAGGCATAAAGTGGACTCAAGATGGAGATGGCTCTGGATGACCCACTTGAACCCAAGGCCTCAGCAGAATGAGGATGCAGAAGAGATTACAAGCCAGAGAGCTGAGTTACAATGGTGTCAACCTATCTGTGCTAATTGAAAACCCTCATTTGTGGTGGTCAGTGAGCAACTAAAGGGAACTGGGTAGAGGCCATGTGTAGAGCAGAGCTCATTTATCAAGAGGCTGGGAGGTCTAATGTAGAGTCAAGAAGGGCTAGAGACAGGTGTGTATGTGACCATGTGCAAGAATCAGGTGCGTATGCTGCTCTACCTGGGCCACGTGTGAAGAGCACAGTGAACACTATGTACCAAGAAACCCCAGCAGCAACAAGTCACCTGTGTCAAGTTGACCATGGATAACATCTGTCTGTTCTGGGCACTATGGAAGTGTTCATGGCTGGTCTGAACAAGACTGATAACTACCATATAACAACACCAGACAGCACCACTACTCAGCCTGCCCTGGAACCTTCCTGAATGAAAATCAGTATCAAAGAGGGGATGTGACCCCCTTAAGGCAACACAGCAGAGGCCTGCCTAAGCCTGATGGAGATGAAGCCCCAATTGCACCTTTACTCCAGGTCCCTATTGCCCCTACTTTTCTACAGTGCTCAACCTATCACTGAGGCCCAAAAGGAGAACACAAAAACTTTCCTGTCTGTTGCCTAGCACAGCACAGCATAGCACAAGGACGCGGAACAGACCCCACAGTCCATCTCAAACCCAGCACTCCCAGCCCAGAAATCCGTTGAATCTTACCTTAGGCTCTCCATCTGAATTAAATAATAGATGGAAATCAGACACCTGTCATGTGCGCTAGCTGGGGAAACAATCTATTAGGTTTTGTCCCTGGTATACAGCCAATGACCACTAGGTGGTGCCGTAACAATCAGAACCAGGGAAGGATTGGGTATCAGCTCTGAGGGAACCTTCTGGTGTGAGGTAGTCAATAGTTTTGAAGAACTCCAACAAGATGAACGTGGTGGCACATGCTTGTAACTGCAGCACTTAGAAGGTGGAATAGTAGGTTCAAGGACTGCCAGCTACACAATGAATGAGACCAGCCTGACTTTATGATCTGTCTTAAACAAAACAAAATAGGCTATTTGCTCTTCTGCTTTTGTGAGTAGGCTTCTAAACAAACCTTGTTGAGGCAAAATGAAAATGTGTAGAAAAGGGGCCAGAGTAGGATGGAAGGCAACAGGAGAGGCAAGAGGAAGAGAAGGCAGAGCAAGAGAAGGGGGAACCTGATTCCTGGGAAGCTCAGCCACACCCCAACCCCCCAAGTGCCACAGCAGCTTCTCTTATGGAAGAAACCCCTCTCAGGGGAAACAAATCACCTGCACGCTTCCTCCAGTGCAAAGCAAACAAGGTTGGCTTGAGTTCTGCAAGTGGGGGAGAAGAGCCATCACTCCCTTCGTTTCATCACTCCCTAGCAGCAGGCACATTGGTGTCACCATATTTTTTCCCCCACGTGTCAAAGGTAAGAAAAAAGCTAAGAGAATCTAAAAGTCAATCGTAGTATTAAATAAATAAATTCTGGCAGCACATTTCCTCCCTACCCACTCCAATGTTCTAGGTTCCCACACAGCCTTTATATTTTGATATGTCTTAATCAGCTCAATGGCTGGGCCAACTCCTAACTTCCACCTCCCTACTCCCCCACCCCGATAACCCTGTCAATGATTTGTCTAAAGTAAAATAAGAGGAACATATATTTGAAACAGGTATAGTCTCTCCCTGGGTAGAGGAAGGGCACAAGGCTTTCAAAGACACTGACTAAATCCTATCCGTATGTGTCTGATGACTGTACCCTGCAGGTTCTCAGCCTTCTCTCTCTTTCCTCCAGTGGAAAACATCCTTTACCTCAGAAATCAGTCCACAGCTAATTAGCAATTACATCCTTTCTTACTCCCCAGGGCCTCCACCAGCTCAGGTGACAAACAGATACCACCTGCAAAAACCTAACCAGCTCATCCTTAACTGGGAGCCTATAGCAGAGAGGGTTAAAGAAAGGGTTTTTGAGGTAGAGTCCTGCAGTGGGCTAGGGCGAACTTGGTACAACATCCATCTAGCTCTCAAGCAGGGTTCTAAGATGTACCTTTTTGTTTGTTTGTTTGAGACAGAATGTTGCTACATGACACACAGTGGCTCAAGCTAAAGTTACAAACATTAAATCCCCTCCGAGTTGGGAAACCAGTTGTTTCGAGATGCATCTGAAGGAAGCTACTGACTGGTTATATATAGCACATGCTAGTTCCCAAAGAGCAGCAATTACACTCTTCTGCTTTAGTTATGGGGTCTCAGATACATATCCTCACCCACCAGGAGGTGCCAGAACTTCCATACCCACTATACCAAAACAACATTAATAAACACGAGCTGTCATTCAGCATCCACCTCAGTAAGCAGAACATATCCGTGTGGTCAACAAAAACAAGGCACAGGCTCAGCCCACAACAACTCAGTGTTGAATGTGATTAAAGGCATTGATCTACCAAGTCTATGTCTCTTGCAACCCAAGTACCTCAGATGCCATCCAGTAGGCAAGGTTTTCCCACGTAAAATAAACCAGCTCCTCCAGCTAGCCACCTGTTCTTTAGTGCCAATAGAGGCAGACACAAGTGAATTACACAGGACAATACATTAGACAACGTCAAGCTCTGCTTATGATAGTACCAGAAGCCCCAGAAGGTAGTGTCAGGCTTCCCTAAGAGATTGTTAGGGAAGGGTCCAGGGAAGCTACTAGAGGGGCCCATTGTTATGGACATATGGAGAAGCTAAGTACTCAGGGTGGTGGCCTTAAGTTACAGTATCATTTGAAGAAAGGACTACTCCTTGGGGAGGCTCACTACCACCAGCATCCTGAAAGTCCAAGTTGGACCACAAAGAGGCTCCACTACACAAATCATTAGGGTGACCAGAGAAGAGATGATTGGTGCTGTAAGGGTGGCAGCCACTTTGCAAACCTGGAGGAAGTTCCTTTAAGTCAGTTTCAATGAAATACCCTCGCCTCAGTACCATAGCACAGACTTGCCTCACATGTGTACCCCACCCCAGAACAGTAACACTGGCTCAAACAGGGTAAAGACAGCCCAACCAGGGACCATCAGTTCATCAAAACCAATGAAGGGTCAAACAAACTTAACATAAGGAAACCTGTCTTAGTGATATACACATGTAATTCCAGCACTTAGGAGGCAGATGCAGGAGGACTGATAAAAGTCTAGGGCCAGCTTAAGTTATATAGCAAGACCGTTTCAAAACAAGTAAGTGGGGCTGGAGAGATGGCTCAGAGGTTAAGAGCACAGGCTGCTCTTCCAGGAGTTCTGGGTTCAATTCTCAGCAACTACATGGTGGCTTATAACCCCTGATGCCTATGCCTGGGCCCTTTCACCACTAATCCTCCACTACTTCCCCTGTATCCAGGCTAACAACACATGAGGGCACAAAATTAGAGAAAACTTGTGGCAGTTGGATAATGGCCACCCAGATTCATCTATATCAGTACCCACGGCCTGTGAATATTATCCCCTGGCAAAGCATTCAATGTAGATAAGTTACATGAAGGCTCCTCCAAGACTCAATTATTGGGCTGGAGAGACAGTACTGGCTGCTCTTCCAAAGGTCCCGAGTTTAACCACATGGTAGCTCACAACCATCTGTAATGAGATCTGATGCCCTCTTCTGGTTTGTCTGAAGACAGTGACAGTCTCATAAAATAATAAATCTTTTTTTTTTTTTTTTTTTGGTTTTTTGAGACAGGGTTTCTCTGTGTAGCCCTGGCTAACCTGGAACTCACTCTGTAGACCAGGCTGGCCTCGAACTCAGAAATCTGCCTGCCTCTGCCTCCAGAGTGCTGGGACTAAAGGCGTGTGCCACCACCGCCAGGCATAAAATAAATCTTAAGAACAAACAAAAAACCCAAAAAGATTCAATTATCCTAGATTGTCTGGGAGAGCCCAATGCTCAAGCCCAGGGTTTCTGTAAGGAAAGCAGGAAGTTCAAAGGAAGGAGAAGCTTCAAGTTGGATGGATGCAGAGAAGCCTGAAGGACACCAGGAACCTCTAGATACTGGTATGCCTAGGAACCCAGTGCCTTGGGAACTCCAGAATTCTAATAATGTGGCAAATGTGTGCTGTCTGAATCTTTTAACCTGTCCTAACAGCAAGGGGGGAGTGAACCAGTACAGTGACACCCAAAACGTGGGAGCTGGGACAGAAGCATGAGGCCAACTCCACGATAAGTTACAACAGTGATTTCTGAAGGGGAGGTGTTGCAAGGGAAGGGCAGGGGCTCTAGAGAACTCTGAGCATCTGGCCACGTGGCACTGCCCTTTCCCCAGTCACACTGGCCTTGGCCTTCCTGCCCTTGTTTGCCAGGACACCCACACCTCCAAGCCCTGCACCCCCCCCCCCCAGCGTCAGTGACACAGTTTTACTTGCTCCCTAGAACTGTGTGGAGATTACGGTATTTTGGTCCTCACACAGCAACTGATCTAAAGTGTGTTACTGCCCAAGGTGGGGTGTGGTAGCACAGTGCTGGGGGCTACCTTGTCCTCTCTGTGCTGGAGGAGACAGTCATGGGCACAGATATCATGTTAGGCCGATGAGAATGGACAAGTATTGGTAGGATAGGAAGAGAAGCTATACCAGACTCTGAGCTCCTAGAAGAGCTTTCCCTCGGCTACACCCTTAGTTTACACCTGCAGCATTATACGGTGCTGAGGAAGACTCCTCCTTCCCTGTACTAAGTGGGTCCTTTTACTCAGGAAAATGATAGAGACATGATGCCATGTACACTCACAGTGGGAAGACAAATAGCAGGTTGATGCTCACCCCACCAAGATGTAAGTAGGCAGACCAACTTTTGCCCACAAACAGAACCCATAAAACCCAATCTTTTTCCATCACACCAGGTTGTTCTCTCAACTGGGAGGCCAGGGCTTGCCGCATCAGTACAGGTGATGAGAAGCAACTGGGTGGACAAGAATAAAGATATATGTAAAGTGTCACAACAAAACTTCTTTGCATACTAACCAAAACAATTTTAACAGGTTTGAGGCCTCCCAGGACAGGGTGGGGAGCTCTGCTCTATCAAAGACAACTGTGGCCATGCATAATTCTTCTTACCCTTTCCAGGCCTCAGTCTTCTCTTTCACAACTGAGCTAGGGGTCTTTGGGATGCTAGCCCCCTTCTTAGCACAAAGTGCCAGATTTTCTGTGTTCTGCCCAGGGGGCTCCTATCCAGGTCTTTGCTACCTAGGAGCTGTTGCCAGGTGCTCTGTGGTCCCCAGAGAATTCCCTCACCCCTTCCTAACCATCAGAGCCAGGCTGATGCAACTGCCTGCAACCAGCCGCTTCACTCCCCAAGCTCAGGGCCTTCCGCATTGGAAAAGAGTTCCAAGCAGCTCCACCCTTGCTTCTGGCTCCCCAAAGGATTTGTTTGTTTTTTTTGAGAGGAAAGAGACTAGGCTGCCATTTGAGACTGGGTAAGGGCTAGGGAGAGAGAGAATAACACACACAATGGACACATAACACAGGTCTGGGTAGTGGCCAAGGCTCAGAGTGGCAGGCCTCCACAGATGACCACAACTACTATAAAGTGATGGCTGTACACACACTGGGAGGGGCATGGCAGCTCAATGTGAAAACCAGCACTCACTCAGCACAACCGAGTCAAGGTGGATTTAGGGGTGGGGAGAGCGTGACCCCAGGACAGAAAAGGGTGTGCAGACCTTTTAGCTGTGAAAGAAGCACCATGGGCTGGTACCCCAACTCTGCACTGTTTTTGAAACCTTTCTGATTATCCCAAAGTTTACTTTAAAATACCAAATTCTAGGAACAGCATGGGCACTGCAACATGGCAACTGTTTCAGATAAAACAGCAGGCCAGGGATGCAGCTCAAGCTGTAGAATGTCCATCTAGCATGCAGTGCATGAAGTCCTGGGTCCATCCCATTTCTGTATTAGTAGCAGCTTTTATGCCTCAGGATCTAGCCTAAGCAGACTCCACACAGACTTAACGACACTTAATAGCTGGCAAGCAAGGGCTAGTGTCTGAACTCATCAAATCATGTGGCTACCTGTGCTCAAACACTGGCAGCAGATATGAGCCGGAGAGATGGTTCAGTGTTACAGAGCACTGACTGCTCTTCCAGAGGTCCTGAATTCCCAGCAACCACATGGTGACCCACAACCATCTGTAATGGAATTAGATGTCCTTTTCTGCTGTGTCTGAAGAAAGCAACTATGTACTTACATATATAAAATAAATAAATCTTAAAAAAAAAAAGGGTGCCCATTCCAAAGGAAAAATCACAAGGACTTCAGGCTTGTAACTTTCAAAATCAGTTTTCCCTACCTGCTCTGAATCTTTATTTTCTTTTACAGTACCAAGGATAGAAACCAGAGCCCAGAAAGCAGCACTCAGGCAGAGGCAGGAGGATTTCTGAGTTCGAGGCCAGCCTGGTCTACACAGTGAGATCCAGGACAGCCAGAGCTACACAGAGAAACCCTGTCTCAAAAAAAAACAAAAAAACAAAAAAACAAAAAAAATAACAACAACAACAACAAAAACTAACAACAGAAAGCAGCACTCTAGCCAACACTCTGCCAATCTCCACCCCAGTTCATTTTTTTTTTTTTTAAATTAGGATCTTTGTAAGTTCCCTAGATGGCCAAGAACTCACTTTCTAGTCCAGGCAAGTCTTGAACTTTTTTTTTTTTTAAATTACATTCTTGGGGCTGGAGAGGTGGCTCAGTGTTATGAGCACTGACTGCTCTTCTGAAGGTCCTGAGTTCAAATCCCAGCAACCACATGGTGGCTCACAACCATCTGTAATGGGATCTGACACCCTCTTCTGACCTGTCTGAAGACAGCTACAGTGTACTTACATATAATAAATCTTTAAAAAAAATTACACTCTTAATCAGTATGAGGACCTGTCACGTGGTAGAGGTCAGAGGACAACTGTCTACATACAGTTGCTTTTGTCCTTCTACCACATGGGTCCTGGGGATGGAACTAGAGGGACTTGCTGGGTTTGGAGATACCAAGGCTGGCTTTTGAACTTTTTAAAAACACTGGCCAGCCAGTATGACCTTGAACTCATGATCCCTTTTCTCCATCTCCCAAATGCTGGGAATACAGGCAAGTACCAAGCCCAGTCCACGTGGTGCTAGGACAGAACCTAAGGTTCTTGTGTGAAACAGACAAGCATTCTTGAGTTCCATCTCCACCCACTCAGTCTCTCAGTTGCTATAAATGATAGGCTGACTGACTTCCACATGGAATGCCAGCTATACATGAACATGGCGCAGAAAACAGGGTTCACGTTATCATCCTGGGGAAGGAGGAGAGGGACTCTTTTACTCGATGGAATGTTAAGTGTCCTATTTTGGACAGGATCAAGAATTACCTAGTGGGGTCAGCAAGAGAGCAAGAACTGCAAGGAAGTGAGAGCAAGGGGCAAAAACCTAAGAGGTCGGCAGGGAGGAGCACCAGCACTCAGCAAGTGGGGATGGCTGGAAACAGAAACCTTGGAGGTGGGGCACACAGAATGATCATGTGGACACGTTGAATGTCTAAGAATCCGGGGTAGGGAGACTAAAAGACGTGAAGTCAGGCCTCCCAGGTTTTTTTTTTTTCTAAAAGAAAACACAATGACTTTAAGTGGCTAAAATGACTCAAGAGGGTAAAGGCTGCCAAAGAGTTTGACCTGAGTTCCGTCCCTGGGACCCACATGGTAAGAGGACCAACTCCTGCTGGCTCTCCTCTGACCACCACACACATACACAGTAAATGTTAGAACAACAACTACAAAAAGGTTGAAGAGTCCCGTGGTTGGGACTCCGCGGCCTACTTCCCATGGCCGGTGTGTGTCTGTGCGTGTGTACAGCGATCTATTAGTACTTGGGAGGCACTATCTCGCGGCTGCTGCCCTGAACTTGTCTACGAAGCCTAAGCTAGCGCGTGCGCCATTCTGCGCTGGGCTCAACCCACGAGGTCTCTCGGGGAGACACCGGTTGGGGACTGGTGGCAAACCCGTTTAGCAGGGAGACAACGAGGTGAACCGGCGGCGGGTGTGAACGAGAGATCGAATAGGATCTGACCATGATTCAGGAGACCGGGCCCGGCTCCCGGCCTGACGCCGTGGGTGGAAGGTCAGGGTGACATGGCGGGGCCCGGGGTCGCCACCGCCCCGCCGAGGCCGCGCGAGGGCGGGGCGCGGAGGGATCCAGGCAGCCCGCGCCGCGCCGCGCCGCCCCTGGTATATCTGTCCCCAGGCCCCGGGGCCGCCTCATTTCCAGCCCTCTCAGCACAGTCTCCCATAACGCTCCCGCCACGCCGCCTCCGCCCGCGCGATGGCTCTGTAGCCGCGACCCCGTCGTGCCCCCCGCCCCGTTTCCGCGCTCACCGCGCCCTCACTCTCCGCTCACACCGTCTCTTCAGCCGAGGCCGCCGCAGCCGTTGCCTCCTCTCCTTTTCGCAGCCATGGAGTGAGTAACCGCTCGCCCCTCCCTCTCCAACTGCCTTTCCCGCCCTTTCCCAGAGCTCGCGGGGCTTCACGGGGCAGCCTCGAAGGGCTGGGGGGGGGAGGGTGGCCGAGGTGGAGAGACGGAGCGAGGAACCACGGTCGCGCAGGCGCAGAAGAGGGAACCTGGTGGCCCGCGCCTCCGCTGAGCAAGCGCACTAGGCTCGAGCCGTGGCGGGGGCGGAGAGGGCGTGGCTTCCGGAGAGTTTGGGGGCTTTTAAGGTCGGTTCGCGCGCCGTTGCGCCTGCTCGCTAACTCACAGCCCTTCTTCCCCTTTCCCTAAGAGGATATGACCCCCCCACACACACCCACCCACACCCTGTTGCGCATGCGCATCATCTTATATCCCGCCCCCATGCCGGTCTGAACTACGGAGGGCGGCCGGTAATTGGCCAAACACACGCGGCCCCCCCAGGAGGGTACTGGCGTAACAATGGCTCGGGTCCAGGGTCTGAGCTTGCGCCTTGGCGCTGGTCGAGCCATCAGCAAAAGGGTGGGGCTCCTCGAGGCACTGACTCTACTTCCCTCCAATCAGACCCCTGCCGGGGCGGGGACTGGCTAAGATTGACAGGGAAGGCTTAGGAACTCTTTTAAGAAAGAGCTGGAACTGGCACGACAGGGGCGGGGCCTCTAGGGACTTGCTAGTTTGGGGCGGGAACTGACTGTGACAGACAGTAGAGTGGGCGGGGCTTCCCGGAGGATCTTTAGAAGTCACCTAAAATTCTTAGGGAAGAGTGGGATTTGTGTGTGTGATACTGGTGAAGGTTCCAGGCATGCAGAATTATTCTGGGAACCCCTGTGGACTCTAGAAGGGGTATAGTCTAAAGAAAATATCGATGCACGGCTAGAAGGAAATTTCCCTTGGGACTGAAATTTTTATGAAGATGAATAAGATGAGGTGGGTAGGAGGGACTAGAGGTAATTCCCCTGGGAAAACACTAGGTTTCTGTGTTGTGGGAGGAGATGGGGCTGGGGAGTTTCCAAAAATTGCCTGGGAATGTGTGGAGCGCTGGAATTTGTGGAAAGAAAGAAAGAAGCAGCCTGTTGGTCAAGCCACTTTGACTCAATACCACCCACGTCTCCTTGTCCACCTCACAGGTCCTCCACCTTCGCCTTGGTGCCTGTCTTCACCCAGCTGAACAATCTTCCACGCTGCCTCCCAGTTGTTGGTGCAGCCTCCATTGCCGTCGCTGCCCTGCGCCTGTGCCTCAGCCATGTCACTCCTGGCAACCCTAGGACTGGAGCTGGACAAGGCCCTGCTCCCAGCTAGCGGGCTGGGCTGGCTTGTAGACTATGGGAAACTCCCCCTGGCCCCTGCCCCCCTGGGCCCCTATGAGGTCCTTGGGGGTGCCCTGGAGGGCGGGCTTCCAGGGGGGGGAGAGCCCCTGGCAGGTAAGAACAGGTAAAGGAGAGAAGTGGGTTGAGCTGGAGGGGGAGGGGGGGACAGAAAAGGGAGAATTTATTCATTCACAAGATCAGTACCGAGGGCCTGCAGTGTGACCAGCACTGTTCTAGGTATGCAGGGTTCAGAGCAAGGGATCCCTAAGCTCATGGGAGCATCAGGAGACGGAAGGGGGAAACCAAAGCTTAGCTGAAAGATGAAAGACATAGTTGAGAAGTCAGCCTTCTCCAAGTACACAACATCTGAACTGAGGGCTAAGGGATGGGGAAAAGAAGCCATGATAAGGTCTGAAGGGGGCTCCATTTCAGAGACTCTGGGGTAACAGATGGTTGTCCCGGAATACACCTGGTGCCATATGCCCATAGTTCCCCCTATTCAAGGGGCTTCTCATCCTCTTGAGCCCAGGCCAGCCTAGGCAGCATAGTAAGAACATAGTTCTCAAACATCTAAGATAGTAAACTACCAACCATCTCAAATAAGATGGAGTGAGTCTCACACACACACACACACACACACACACACACAGGAAAGGGAGGAGAGAGAGAGTTGTGTATAATCCTAGCACTACTCTGGGAGAGTCAGATGTTTAAGGTTGTCCTCAGCCACAGACTACAAAGCAGGTCCAAGGCCAACCTAGTCTATGCAAGACTCTATCACCAATAAATGAGTAAACAAGAGAGGAGAGGAGAGGAGACATAGGTGTGGGGTGCACTTAACCAGCCAAGGGTTACAGAAGTGGGAACGGACCTTTGTTGGGTGGATCATTAGTTGAGTGAATGCTTCACTGAGTGGTTGGCTGATTAGTTCATTGATTAGTTGGTAAATTAATTGGTTGATTGATTGAATCATTGATTGGCTTGTTCATTGATTGGTGAGTTGATTAGTTCATCAACAGGTGGCCTGGTGAACTGATTGGCTGGTTGGCTGGTTCATTGGTTAGATGGTGGTTTAGCTGGTTGTTGGCTGGCTAATTGCTTACTTCATGCGTTACTTGGTTGGCTAATTGGTTGGTTGCCTCATTCATTGTTAGTGGGTCAGTTTGTTGATTTTAAACTATGGCTATCTGATTGACTGGCTGGCTTGTACATTGACTAATGAACTTGTTGGTTGGCTGGCTGGGGAATGGTATGATTGCCTGGTTGGTTGGTTGGCTGGTAGTAAATTCCGTGGCTGGCTGACTGGTTGGTTGGTTGGTTAGTTCATTGGTTAGTAGCTTGGAGGGTAAAATAGCTAGCTGGTTGGTTGATTGCTTGATTGGTTTCTTCCATGACTTACTAGTCTGCTGACAGACCTATAGATTGGGTGGTTGGCTGGCTGGTCACTTGTCACATTGAGTGAACAACACCGAGTGGATGAAGCCCAGACCTCAGGGACTTTTATGTCCCCCTCCATCCTCAGGTGACGGCTTCTCTGATTGGATGACCGAGCGGGTGGACTTCACAGCTCTCCTTCCTCTGGAGGCCCCTCTGCCCCCAGGCACTCTCCCCCCACCCTCCCCAGCCCCCCCTGACCTGGAAGCCATGGCATCCCTACTCAAGAAAGAGCTAGAACAGATGGAAGACTTCTTCCTTGATGCCCCACTCCTCCCACCACCCTCTCCACCCCCACCCCCACCCCCACCCCCAGCACCCTCTCTGCCCCTGCCCCTGCCCTTGCCCACCTTTGACCTCCCTCAGCCTCCTACCCTGGATACCCTAGACCTGCTGGCTGTTTACTGCCGCAGTGAGGCTGGGTCAGGGGATTCAGGCTTGTCAGCCCTGCCTGTCCCCCAGCAGCCTCCTCCTCTGGCCCCTCTGCCTTCAGCCTCCCGCCCAGCCCCCTATCCTAGTCCTGCCAGCACCCGAGGGGATCGCAAGCAAAAGAAGAGAGACCAGAATAAGTCAGCTGCTCTCAGGTACCGCCAGAGGAAGCGGGCAGAGGGCGAGGCCCTGGAGGGCGAGTGCCAGGGCCTGGAGGCACGGAACCGGGAGCTGAGGGAGAGGGCCGAGTCAGTGGAGCGGGAGATCCAGTATGTGAAGGACCTGCTAATTGAGGTGTACAAGGCCCGGAGCCAGAGGGCCCGCAGCGCCTAGAGCCCAGGGTCAGGCTGGAGGACGGGTCTGTTGTAGTTCTGCCTTCAGCGTCACACTGTGTCTCCATGTCACTTTCCTGTCCCATCCATGTCTAGGTTTTCCCTCTGCCTACCCCCCCCCATTATGGGTTATTTGGCATAATCAATTTCTGTACCCCTTCAGTGCAACTGAAAAACCAAGGCCCTCAGGGAACTGCAGGAGCCAACCTGATCCCTGGTCTCTGCCAGGAGTCTTAAAACAAGTGTGTTTTTGCAGGTAGTCCTAGTTGGGTGTAGGGGGGCACTGCCAGGCCTGGCATGGACATGAGGCAGGAAGCCACTCTGGGTGATTGGGCAGATGAGAACCTAGTCAGAGAGGGAGGGTTTTAAGGAGGGAACTTGGAACACAAGTGAGAGGCCAGCCAAGGAAAGGGAGCCAAGTCCTCAGAATAGAAGGCTATATTGGCCTAGGGACAGGAAGGGGTGGCTGTAGTTGGTAACTAGGGGGTCACTTTAGCTCTGTGAAAGAATCAGTGTTTTGTGAAGGTGTGGGGGAAGGGTTGCATCTAGTGGAGGCTGATCCTCCAAGAGTTATGGGCACAAATAAAATGCAGATTTTCTTGTGACCTGTGTGTCTTATCTTTGAGAGGAGACGCTGGGAAGAGTGAGCCTCAAGGTAGTTTTAAGACAACCGAGCCAGACACTATTGTGGATGCCAGCAAGTGCTGACTGACAGGAGTCTGATATAACTTAGCCGTCTCCTGAGAGGCTCTGCCAGTACCTGGCTAATACAGAAGTAGAGGCTCACA
>JADRCC010567349.1:0-12530 GCA_019843855.1 Hylomyscus alleni
TTCCAAGCTTTGGATTCTGTAGATTTCAAAATTGACTGTGATGATGTGGGCTTGCCTTTCTGTGTCTGGCTCACTTTACATACTACAAAGCCTTTGGTTTCAGTTTTAATGTCAAAGACACTTTTTTTTTAACCTTTTTAAAAATTTTGTCATATTCTTTAAATTTTATAGAATATTGTAACAATAAAAATGAATATTATAAAAATTGTGTGATATAAAACAACAATCAATTGAACAGTTTTGCATCAGTAGATGCTTGTTTACAGCAATACTGAAAATCATACATTTGTCTCAGTATAAATTTGAAATAACTCCAAACATAATGTCTGTATATTTTAAAATAATACATCACTACTAGTATTTTTTTAAATGAACATAAATAGTTGAAGTCTTTTGTTTATTTGTTTTGTTTTTAGTAGAGCTTAAAATCTTGGCTCTTACCATGGTACAAGCCCAAAATAAGAACAATTTTTAGACATTGGAGTTCATTGTAATAAGGCTGTATTTCAATGACCCTCACATCACCAAAGGATTTTACCTCCATCGTAGCTAAGCTGAGAGTTGACAGTTCTGCTGCACCAAGGAATGAACTGTAGGCACGATTTTTGGATACAGATTTCCTGCTATAGTCAAAGCTATTTGACTTGAGTGATTGTCATCATTTTCAGCTCACAGAGAACAGGTTATATTCATTTAAGAAATGGTGTGTATTAAGATGTGTATTCATTTAAGAAATGGTGTGTGTATTAAGATGTTCTATCCATGAAGTCATTCACCAACTGTTTCAATGAACAGTGGTTCTGCTTGGAGGGTGGCACAGACATTAGGTGAGGGTAAGAATCTGGTTCATTGGCTGTGAGATGAAAGCATTCATCTCAGAGAAAGAGTAACTTATAAAGTCATCTTCTTCAAAGTTGATACAATAGTTACAGACATCAAGCAAAGCATTCAGTCTCACTCTTTGTTGTTCTCTTACAAGCCATCTCCCAAGTTAATTGTCTACGTTTCTTTGGGTCATATAAATACTTTTGAAATATGTAAACTGTTCTGAAAACCATAGCATAGTGTAAAAACATCAAATATACAATCCTACTAATAGAGAGGCTGAAATAGGAGAAGCCTGATTTCAAGACCATTATGTGGAACCCAGCAAGACACTGTAATGTACAAGCAAGCAGAAAGTGTATATGGTTTGTAGACTATTAGACCTATTTCTCCAGTTACCAAATTAGAGAGACCACTGAATGACTGGAATTTCTAATTCCTCATATTTTGGATTTCATTTGATTAGGATATGTTGGTAATATTAGTTTTCATATTAAGATATTAAGAAAAAGTAATTGTTACTTCCTGGTATGTTTGTTGTTAGAGGTGGAATTAGGTTTGTGTGGGTTTGTTGAAAGATTACTTTCTTGCTTCTTCTAGAGTATAGTTTTGCTCCTTATGTTGATGTTTTCCATCTATTATCCTTTGTAGGGCTGGATTTGTGGAAAGATATTGTGTAAATTTTGTTTTGTCATGGAATATCTTGTTTTTTCCATCTATGGTAATTGAGAGTTTTGCTGGGTATAGTAGCCTGGGCTGGCATTTGTGTTCTTGTAGAGTCTGTATGACATCTGCCCAGGATCTTCTAGCTTTGATAGTCTCTGGTGAGAAGTCTGGTGTAATTCTGATAGGGCTGCCTTTATATGTTACTTGACCTTTTTCCCTTACTGTTTTTAAAAGTCTTTGTTTAATGCATTTGGTGTTTTGATTATTATGTGACAAGAGGAATTTCTTTTCTGGTCCAGTCTATTTGGAGTTCTGTAGGCTTCTTGTATGTTCATGGGCATCTCTTTCTTTAGGTTGGGGAAGTTTTATTCTATAATTTTGTTGAAGATATTTACTGGCCCTTTAAGTTGGACGTCTTCACCCTTCTATACCTATTATCCTTAGGTTTGGTCTTCTCATTGTGTTCTGGATTTCCAGGATGTTTTGGGTTAGGATCTTTTTGCATTTTGGGTTTCTTTGACTGTTGTGTCAATGTTTTTTTTTTTATGCTATCTTCTGCACTGTTTTCTATCACAGCATTACTAATTTATATTCTCACCTACAAGGGTTCCAGTTCCTTTGCTCACTTTAAAAATTATTATTTGCTTTTCAGTTGAGCCGTTACTTATGCTGGATAGTAATCCTCTATCGGCTACACCATCTTCAAATAGTCTTGTTCCTTACATTGTCTTTTTACTCTGGTGACTGTTTCTTTTGCTGGGTAGAGCTTTTCAGTGTGAAATAATTCTATTTGCATATTTTCCCTTTTGCTACCTGTGCTCTGAGGTCCTTTAAGAAAGCATTTCTCAAATCGGTGTTACAGAGAATCCCCCTTTCTTCTGAGTAGTTTCATAGTTCAGGCCTTACGTTTCCATCTCCGATCTATCTTGAGCTGATTTGGCACGTGGTGCACCATAGTGGGAGCCCAAGTAGACTCTTCTATGTGTGGTATCCCATTTCCCCAGTACCATTTATTGAACAGATTCTCATGTGTGCTTGACATCTTTGCTGAGCTTCAGTTAATTCTGTCTCAGCTATCTTTGTGTTCCTCTTCCCGTACATCTATTTTTAATGTCACTGCAATACTGTTTTGATTAATTCATTCTGCAGTGTATTTTGAAGTTCTATAGGTTGATGTCCCTGGATTTGTTCATTTTGTTTATGGTTGTCCAGGTAGACTTCTTTGTGATACCACATGAATTTTACAAAAAGCCTTTCTTGTTATTTTTATAATGTGTTGTTGAAAATTCCACAGGCATTTCAACAAGCCTTTAATTGTTTTGGATAGTATGAACAATTTACAATATTGGTGTTTAAGCTTATAACCATGAGGTTCCTTCCTATAATCTACATCTTGTCCTAGTTTTTTTTACATCAGAGATGTGAATGATCTAAGACATGGTCTATCCAGATTGCAACATAAGCCAAAACATAGCCCTCCCAAGTCCCCTGAGACTGTGATAATAATTGAGAACTACAAACATTTTCTGGGACAGAGATTATTAAGCATTATCTGCTTGCAGGATCTGTTCACCGGACTTGTGTTCTGTTTCTTCTTACCTGTATAATGTGCATTATGTTGGTAAAGTGCCATGTGCTATTTAAAGTAGACTTCCTGTGTCAGACTCAAGGGTGTTTATATCAAATGTCCTCCAATAGTGTCTGTCCTGTGTCTGGATGATCCCCTGTCCCTGTGGCAAGGAGAAAAGGAGTACTGAAAAATAGATAAAGAGGGAAAGCCTTGTGCTCTCATGAAGATCTAGAAGGAAAATCATTTCTGATAGTCATTGCTATTATTTATAGCAGGGAACAAAAATCTCTGCAGAGGGAATCTCCATTGGAGCTCCAGATGATTGACTTAGTAAGGTTCCCCCAGTTGATCTGTGTTGGATGTTGTAGGCACCAATGTGATGGGGTTACTTTTGTTTGCTTTCTTAATCAGACTACTCCAGTAGCCTCTGTTGAGTGTGGTAAGGGCCCAATTTGATGATGTTTTGTTATCTATCTTGTTATTTGTTCTTTGCTCTTTGCCTGTCAAATTCTTAATAAATGCACTCATTGGAAACTGAAAGGAAGTCTTTTGTAGATATTTTTCTGGACCACACAAAGTGAATGACGATATCCCCTCTCAATACAGTGTTCACGTTATCTTCTAAAAGATTTATTTATTATTATAAATGAGTGCACTGTAGCTGTCTTCAGCCGCACCAGAAGAGGGCATCAGATTTCATTATGGGTAGTTGTGAGCCACCATATGGTTGCTGGGATTTGAACTCACGACCTTTGGAAGAGCAGTAGGTGCTCTTACCTGCCGAGCCATCTCAACAGCCCCTCATATTATCTTCTATAACATTCTTCCTAGGGAGTTTTCATGTGCAATCCTCCAAACTATATTCTATGTGGCCCAGGTTCAGTATATTATCAAAGAAGACTATCCAGAACCCCAGAGGTGACTTGAAAATAATTCAGGTGTGTCTATGTGTGTCTATGTATGTGTGTGTATGAGTGTGTATATATAGGTCTGTATATAGGAGTACAAGTACTGTATGCAGTATCTTCAACTACTTTCTGTCTTCTTACTTCTAAATGGTCTCTCACTGAACAAGAAGTTGCCATTTCAGATAGGATGGCTGTCCCATGAACTCAGGATCTTTCTGTCTCTACCATTCCCATCCATCCCAGTACTGGGGTTACAGGGGCTTGTAGTCATGTCTTTTTTTTTTTTTTTTAATGTTGGTGCTTAGGATTCAAGCTCAGCTCTTTACAGCAAGCACCTGGTAGCTTCAAATCTACAAAACGTTTTCAAGTCGTGTTTCTGATATCTTACTCTCAAAGGGTCAATATCCACGGCAGCTTTAAAAATGCTTTGTCTTCTCTCCATCCCCCTCACAATTGTTGCTGCTGCTTTTGAGCTTGTCTAGCCCTCCTTTCTCTCCTAAAATTGATCCGACCAGTCCTAACTTGTCTGCTTTACTCTCATCTCTCTTGATTCTAATCTCTGTCGCTTGACTCTTCTGGTGACTGAAGAATTCTCCAAGTATCAGTCCTGGGAAACAGTTCAGTGACCCAAATCAAAGCAACCATTTGCAGGCAGAGGGCTGGGAAAAACTTGAAACTGTTGAATATTAACAAAGTTATCTGTTCACATAAATCTTTCATGCAGAGTAAGCATTCTGAAAATGTGTGTGGGCATGTGTGCTTGCATGTGCTTGATGTGTGTGGGCATGTGTGCTTGCATGTGCTTGGGGATATAAGACCTTTCTTATGGTTAGCTATTGTATTGTTGTTGTTATTATTATTTCTATTATCTCATTTTTTAGCTTCTCCAAAATAAGTTACAGCACTAAGGCTTATCTTAAAGTGTTTATGAAATGTTACGTTTTGGAGAAACCTCAGTTTCTTTTGTGTATAGCCACGATGCTAATGAACAAGAACAACACAGACTTTGGAACTAGAAAGAGCTGCGTCTCAAATCTGCTGGACCACCTGTTGTCATTAAGTATTTGAACAAGCCACCGCAGTCTTGTGGTCCTTATCTTTGTGATGATAACTCTTAACTTTGCATAGTTATTTTAAAGGCTTAATTAGAAACTTTCATCAGTGACTACCTGCGGAGAACCTCTATTCTCACAGCATCTCTTCCCACTGTTCTTCATGTGGGGACTGCCATAATGAAGCTGACAACAAAAACCTGCTACTCTCAAGATGCCTGGAGCCTGAGGGGTAAGCTGCATAAACACTGACACGAGGTGAGCACAGAGCAAGGAGCGGCAGCCAGATGTTCACTAGACTCATTTAAGGAATTGTTACCCATCATTGTCTCAAAGAAAATAGAATGTTTTCTCTGTGTGTGTGTGTGTGTGTGTGTGTGTGTGTGTAGACATGTGCATATGTGTGCTCAAATGTTTACAGATGTGTACACATGTGGAGGCCAGAGAATAGCCTAGACTGTAATGCATACTGTTTTAGACACGGTCTCTTACTACTCCAAGTATGCTAGGCCGGCTGGCAAGTGAACTCCAGGGACCACTATTTTCTTCCTTTCCAGAACTGGGACACATGTATCTATTACTGTGTCCATTTTTCTTTCTATTTTCCCTTTTCTTTTTTTTTTGGTCTCTTCTCTTCTTTTTTATATGTTTTTGTTTTGTTTTTCCGAGACAGGGTTTCTCTGTGTGGGTTTTTTCCTTTTTAGACATGGGCATCAAATCCTTGTCATCATGATTGACAGGCAAGGACTTTAGTGACTGAGCTGTCTCACAAGCTTCAGAAAGTAGAATACAGAAGTCTGGGATATTTGTGTTGGAAGGGCTTCTGTCTGGTTCACTGTTTCAGGGTGAAAGGACAGAAGATTGTGTCTCCCTGTGGTCCCACTTCTGAGATGACATTTCAATGATTCCTCCTTTGGCCTCTTCCCCAAAGCCTCCATCAGCAATGTGCTTGGTTTTGCAGGACCAACATAATGAGGCAGAATCATGGTACGTGGGTTATAACCCTAGGCTTGCAAGACAGTGGAGCTTCCCTCCATTTTAAGTATTCCCCTCTGCTTCCCGCAAATGAAGTACTCTGAACAAGAACATGCTGTCATGCTATATTAACCTAATGATGATGTCCACAACGGGAGAAACTGGGCCTCTCAACGATGGCTATTTCAGTGAACTTGGATACCCTGGCCTCAACCAATTTGTTAGTAGTTGTATCATTGGCTTACAGTGACCACAATTTTATGGGAGGCCCTGAACAAGACCCATTCAGATAAATAGCTCTCACACACCTGAACAGCTAGAAAACTAAATATTT
Source organism: Hylomyscus alleni (assembly GCA_019843855.1). Classification (NCBI taxonomy): domain Eukaryota; kingdom Metazoa; phylum Chordata; class Mammalia; order Rodentia; family Muridae; genus Hylomyscus; species Hylomyscus alleni. The sequence goes on from JADRCC010567349.1 coordinate 6,331, forward strand.
CTTTGCACATTTGATATTTGAGAATATTACATGAATATTCTTGGTCACAATGCCTTCCAGATCCTTTCTTATACACTGCTGCTAGCCAGATGGCACAGGTTAGCGCCTGGGTTCTCGGACTAGGGCTGGTTCTTCTGTACCAGCCATGACTGAGCCTTTCTTCTTTAAGAGATAATAATCCTGGCCCTGTTGCATATCCAGAAGTCATGGGAACATTTGTTTCCCTCCTGGGCCTGTTTTATCTATACCTTTCAACACATCAACTAGGAGAGCTTCCACCTGAGCCCCTGAGGAAAAGAGTCACTTCAAAATCATTCCATTGTCATTTTCACATTTCTCTCTGGAGATTAGGTTTAGGGTGTGGGGCACTCATGGTACAGCAGGTGCTCCTGTCTTGTTAGGGCATAGACTGAGAATACCAAGGCAGAGCCTGATAATGAATCTCTAGGTCAAACCTGGGCTTGGAGAGATTCCGAGTCTTAGACACAGCCTGGCCCCTCTGTGAAGCTGCTGGGATTCATCTTGCTCTGATGAAAACCAAGTCAGGACTGCTCACGCTGGCAAGAGCTTGGGACTGTGTATTTGAGTGTATACATATGTGCTTATGTGTACTATACTCTAAATAGGTACTCATATTTTCTTTTCTATTGTGTGTGTGTATATGTGTTTGTGTATGTACACATGTGCACATGCGCACTCGCACACATGCCTCCCATCTTGCCATAGAAATTCAGGGATTGACAGTTCTGCAGTGCGGCACCTGAATTTCTGTGGGTCCAAGGAATCTAAACTCATTCTCACACTTGTGTAGCACATACTTTATCCACTGAACCATCTCTCCTGCCCTATGTCACACTTCCTCCAGTCACTACCACACATTTCTGTATGTTCGAGAAATATTAAAAGAAGACTGAGAATATATATTTTCCAGTTTCTGTGTTTTTGTGTATCCCAAAGACACACCTTTTTTATTCATTTTAACACCTAAAAATGTCACCTTTTCATGTCATAAGAAGAACAATTCACAAGAGAACTCCCAGACTAATTATATGACAACATTGTATATGCATGCGTGTCTCTGTGTGTGTGTGTGTGTGTGTGTGTGCGCGCGCGCGCGCGCATGCACGCACAGTGTTTTATCTTCTGTGAGTTATATACTATGGGAAGCTATCCTAATCTATTGCAGTTGCTTTCTCCTCAAGTTCCCACCATTGTCCTCAGATCTCATACTTCATAAGCAGAGGAGAGATCTAAATCCAGGCTGTGTGGGCTTCAAAGCCCCTGCACTTTCTACCATGCATTGCTTCCAACTGTGATGGAATGGTTCTTCAGTCTCTACCTGCATGGTCACCCTTATGAGTGAAGAGACCATGTGTATGTGCGGGTTCCTCCGAAAAGACAGGACTCCATGGTGCCCTTTCCTTATCTGCATGGTGCCTCCACTTTAACTGGTTTTCTATTTGGAACATTTCATTTGTACAAAGCATTTCAAAGCAAAACCAAACTGAACCAAGCTGGAAAAACCAGTATATTCTAACCTCAATGTCTTGATAATGTCTAAGACTTCCACTATAAAGTCCCAGCCCAGCTCCATCCTTCCTGAGCCATCTGGGTGCCCATCTCAAGGAAAGACCAGAGCTGGACCTGGTACAAGATGACAGCTATTCCAATTGGGACCAGCTTTAGGCTTTGTGTCCCTGTGAGATGGAGAAGGAGGAGAAGCTGGGGAACATTAGACTGAGGAAATCCATCTAACAACTTTAACACCAGACCTGTGACCCAGCAGGTATCCTGTTGCACACCAATTTCGGATTCAGACATTGCTAGATTATACCTAAGTTTCAACTGCTTTCAAAATTCTTCTAGACCACAGTCAAATTCCTTTGTTTCCCTAAGCCTCAGGTCATCCTCACTGGTGACTAGGAGAGAATAATAATGACCATTTCACAAAGTAGTTACAGAGATAAGTGAGAACACATAGCAGTAGCCCTGGCACTGCCATGCATCAAGCACATCCCATATATAGGCAAGCACTCAGATGATAGTCCATATTCATCACTCTGTGAGTCTGTCCAGCAACCCTACGAAGAGGGAGGCTTTGACTGATGACTAGCTACTAAACAAGCAGCCAGCAAGTGGGAGTTGCCATTATTATTGCTGTGACAATGACTTGGTGTTAGGTCAGCCACACAGGATGACTGAGTGCCTGCCCACATGCGATGGTGCTGGGCAGGACCCTCCCACCTGTTGCCTTCACCAGCTTCTCTGTCTGGGAGGAGTATGGCATCCACCCAAAGCTAAGAACTTTTCTGTGATCTCTTTCTGTTGAGTTTCCTTCTCTTCTATTGTGAAGAACTTCCACTCCTCTCTCCAACCCCAGTCCAATCAACTTCCACTGACACCAGCTGACACTGGTCGGCAAGAAGGGAAAAGGGAATTTTTAGAAAATGCATTCTTGTGTGCGTGTGTGTGTGTGTGTGTGTGCACTCGAGCGTGTGCTCACACAGGCCGGAAGTCAATGTCAGCTCTCTTTCTCAGCTTTTTCCCACCTTAGCTTTTGAAACAGGATCTCACACTAAACTTATGTCTCCCTGGGATTACAGGGGTATGCTTCCATAGCTGGCTTTTTTAAAACATGAGTTCTGGAGATTAGACTTAGGCCCTGATGCTTCTGTGGCAAGCACTTTGCCAACTAAGCCATCCCCCTGCCTCAGAGTATGCATTAGATTTAAGATCAGAAAGCCGACCTGAGTTCTCTTTCTTCTACTTTCAGATAGAGAGGACTGTCTACCATTTGCGACCAATGTGGGAACCTGCAGAATAGTATTTCATCACTAAACCTGAATCTCCCTGCCTCACGGACCTGGGAAAGGGATGCTATGGAAGACCAACCACATGCCAAGGGAATTATGAATTGTTCGGTTGTTCAATACCTTGTGGCCATTGTCACTACTTTACAGATGATAAAAAAAATAATAATGGTGGAGTAGGGATGGCGAGACTCACCCAAGAAGTGGGACTGGAATGCTGGTTACTTAAAACCAAGTCCTATGCTCCTGTGAGGACATTACTTCGACTTCCAAAGGTTCTAGGCAGCCTTCCAGTTCCCCCTCTGCCCATATGAGAACATAATAATCTACATTGTTGGCCACTTTTGTTGCTAAATATCTCCACAAACTACTCACACAATGGGGTACAAGTGGCTAATACTGTTCATTAGGTTACGAAGGCTATATTGCCACCATCTGTGAACCACTTAGCCTGCTGTTTTGGAAGGTAATTGAACAATAGTAAGTTCTGATTAGTTCCTGAAATGGTTTCCTCTCCGTCTTCGGGCTTAAACAAAAATGTAATTTTGATCCTCGTCAACGAAGATGGTGACCCAGCCAGGTGAGTCACACACCACTCACTCTCAGTGGCTTTCCAATGCATGGACAGACCACTAGTTTGTCTAGTTTGTCTCCATCACGTGCCAGCCACCTGTGCTGCCATCTTGTCAGTATAGAGTAGAGAGATGAGGGAATTCTGTTAGTAAGAGAGAAGCATACTTTCTCTTTGGGAACATCATAGACAGTCAATTGATTTAGAATCTGGTGAGATTAACTGTTAGGATGTTACAAAAAGGGGCGGGAGGGTCAGGGACTTGGAAGATGAGAGCAAGGTTGAAACACTGCTGACCAACACAGATAGAAGATTATTCTTCATGACTATGTAGAAAATGTGAACTCTTCCTATATGTGTAAGATATGGGACCATGCTTGCCATTAATCTTAGAATCTCTTGGTAAAGGAAAACTAAGTATCTGGGAGAGAAAAGTCTCTTTCCAAATCTCTTGTCCTATATATTGACCACCTACACTTTCTTTTTTTTTTTAATTAGATATTTTCTTTATTTACATGACATATGATTTCTCCTTTCCCAGTTTCACCTCCAAAAAACAAATAAACAAACAAAAACAACAAGAACAAACCCCTGTTGCCTCCCCCCTCCCCATGCCTGCCACCCCACCCTCTCCCACTTATTGGCCCTGTCATTCCCCTACACTGGGGCCACCTACACTTTCATCTTGAGTTTTTAGCATGTAAATGTATTGCTGAGGAATACATGAGCTGAGAGGTAGACTTCCCCTAGCATGCTGTCTTCATTGATCAGAACAGAAGTACTAGGATACTGTGCCAGAGTCTCTGGTGGACCAAGTCTCTTGGGTGGATCACGAAATGGTAGAGCAGGTGTTATGTGGCATCTCAGTTAACCAGATAGCAAATGCACCTGTTGATGCATCCAGTGGTGGTGCTTGGATGCGAAAGGAGAAAATAACAATAATAAGACAATTTTCCCACTAAAATTTAGAGGGGTTAGTTAGGAAGCTACTATTTAAGAGAAAAATACAGTTCATCTCTTGTATATGTTAATATATGTGACGATGTTTTGTTATACATTCGTCTATGATATCCATGGGGGACTGGTTGTAGGAACACTGTTGGATATAAAACTCTCAGGTTTCTTTGTAAAATGAAATTACATTTGCAGTCTTTCAAACACTTAACCTCATCTCTAGATTACTTACACTTCCTAATACCATGCAATACCAAGTGCATACCTGTTATACTGTTGTTCTTCAAGAAATACTAACAAGTATAATGTTTGCACATACTCAGTACAGGCATAACTCTTGCTAAATGTTTTTTATCTGTAGCTTGTCAAGTCTGCAGATATAGAACACAGGAATGCAGGGTCAAGTGTGTTTCCTTCTCAAATTTTTTGTATGTTAATTTTTGAAAATACAGTTAATATTAAAGTATGGCACAATTTTGTATCTTGCTTTTCTTCTATACTAGATCACATGCAACTAGGATATTATTATAAATTTTAATTAATACTAATATGTATATAGTTAACTATTTAAACAGTGTTAATTGGTATGGGATAGATAACATACAAAAGCACTTAACATTCATTTATTTCCACTTACGTCAGCAGGCTCAGGTTCTTATAACCCAAAGGCTGACTTGAAGGCTTAGGGGTGTCAGCTCACATATCAACTGTCACTCAGTTAAAAGCCCAAGTTGAAATGTCAACTCAGGTTGGCCAGGCTACTGAATAAGAACTATTTTTTCTGAAAGGGTGACATAATGACATCCTTGTATTGACTACTTTTTTTTTTTTAACTTATTGAGACATAAAATATGCAAGCCTTACTATCAATGGCCCTTTGAGTCCATGAAATCAATGGTCGTATGCCAAGATTACTCATCGTATCTCTCTAAATTTCTACACACACACACACACATACACACACACACACACACACACACACACACACACACACAGAGGAACTGGCACACTCATGTGCACACACACAAGAACACATATACCCAAACGTATTTTTTATTTTTCTCCATGTGTTGACTTGCTCTGGTAAGTAACAAGCATTTGAATTCCCAAAAGATTGGCAAAAGTGGAGAATCTGATTAAGCATTTCATAGTGAGGATGAGAGAAAATGTCAGGGTTACCAACCCAACAGTTTGCCAGGGGAAACCAACTCCGTTTACTAACCTATGCCCCTTGCCAACACACGCTGCCCCTGACATTCTCTGCACACCCAATTTTTCTCTCTTCCAACATTATTTCAATGGCTATAAAATATTCTAGCAAATGGACCACTTGATGCTTCCTTTATCTACAGGCATTTCTGTTAGTTTATTGTTTTTACCATATACTTAAGATAGGAGATGTAAGAAGTAAGAGGTGATGGGAGAAACTCAAGAGTAAGAAGAGGAAAAGTAGTATGGAGTGTTTATTTTCTCTTGGTACTGCTTTTCATTAAGAAACCATATGAATACAGGCAAGTATACACCATGTCTTCTTAGTCGTACACATAACAGATGTGTTGGGTGAGCTGTCTTTCACTCTTGGTCCTGATGATGATTAGAGTGCTTGTCGACATGCCACATATGTGATGCTCTTGAAGTTCTTCCATCTGTTCCTCTTATCTGTGGTGATGTGATACCTCAGACTGATGCTCAGACTTTTGTTCCGTGAGTTAGTACCCTCCCAGATGGACTGTAGGACATCAGTCTTGAGAAAAGGGAACAGAGATCTTGGTCACTCGACATCCTGTTTTACTATACCCCGTGCAGACTTAACAAAAGCATCTCTATACCAATCTATATGTAAACCTCGTGACTAACTCAGTGCA
>JADRCC010567351.1:0-16426 GCA_019843855.1 Hylomyscus alleni
CAGCCATCTCCTCTGGATTGGCGCTGCATCCCCCGGGCCCAAGCGCTCTGGGCCCCGGGGGACTGCGAACTGCATGAATCTAGATCCTAGTCCATCTCAGTCGGTGAGTTAGCAAGAGAGCAAGAGAGCAAGAGAGAGCACAAAGTGAAAACCAGGCTTATATGGCATACAGCAAGTAGGGCAGATGACAAGAGTCACGTAGGTGGGCGGAGGTTACAGCAAGGGAGACAAGACTGAGGTCACGTAGGCAAGTGACCGCTACATCAAGGTCAGTAGGATCTGATAACCAGGTGAGAAACAGGTGCAATAGCAGTTGAGCCCTCCCTGCTGGGGCTATCTTGGAACTAATGCCCTAGAGTGAGGGAAGGCCTTGGATTACTCTCTAGTATGTAATACAGTTCTGACTATTTTGGGACTGCACTGAAAATTCTAACTATGTTAACAGTAAGCTATGGTGCCTGACCTCTGTTGCTAACTCTGAGGACATTCTATACAAGGCAGATTCCTTGAGAGCAATTCCAAGCTAAGGACAGCTTGGAATAGAATTAGGATAGGTTGGAAACATCGTGCTGGCTAGGAAACAATGTCCAATCTTAGTCATTTACGAATCATTTCTTGGGGTACCTTTATGCCTAAATAAGAGGGTGTGTTGATGATTGGAAAGACTAATCTGGAACACGTCTGAGTTAGGTAGGGGATGCCAGCGACTATCTGAATACCCAGGAGGCGCAAGCTCTCTTTTGGGGCCATATCGCCTCTCATCCTTAATCAGGCTTTTACCCCCGATAGTTTGGATATGACTGGTGTAGACAAGAGGGCGTGGCAACTGTGAAGATTAAAATGTTTGCATGGATGTTTGTTTTGTTTAATCTTCTCAAGACAGGATTTCTCTGTGCAGCCCTGGCTGTCCTAGAACTCACTTTGTAATCCAGACTAACCTCAAACCCAGAGATCCACCTGCCTCTGCCTCCCAAAGTGCTTTAGTCAGTGTGTTCTGAGCATTGAAACAGGTGATAAATGAGCTGAAAGCAGATGGTTCTCAGATGTGGCTCAAGTCCTTTGGGGCTGTCACCAGAAGTAGACACACAAGTTGTAGGAAATTAGCTAGTAGGGTTCAGAGAAAGTAGAAAAAGCACACCCGTGGAAGCTATATCTTTGAGAAGTTGGCTGACCAAATGAACCCTAGACCTTAGCTGTTCATGTTGGTGTGTGGAGGCCTGAGTTTGACCTTCTGGTCTTCCAGGAACCTTAGGTCTTATGCCTCTTGTAAAGGCAAGAGATCTTTGGAGCCTTCTCTGTGGTGAAGCAATACAAGGCTTTGACGGAGGAAGCAGATAAAGACCTCAGGGCCTCTGAGCTTCTGCATGTGGGAAACTTCTGGGGTTCTCATATCCTGAAAAGAATCACCCCTACCCACTTCAGTCCAACTCCTCACATCAGCTTAACCATCAGTCTTAGGTGTCTTGATGTGATCACATTAAGTATAGTGAACACAGCAATTGGTGCCTCTTAACCCCAGTACTTCGGTGACCCTCTTCCTCCCCATTGTGCGTGCTGGGTGAACAGAGCAGCCAGTGGCTTCCAGTGGTGAATACGCTTGATTCTGAGGGTTCATGGCTCAGCTCTAACATCCTCTGCCCTACCCGGGCTGTGACTCCTGCCCCCAAGCATTCCCACAGGATTCTAACACTTTCAGTTGACTCACACAGCTGTGGCCTCACAACCATCCTTGGGTATATACCAAGCTGAGGGAGCACTGTGCTGAGGGAGCACTGTGATGGCAATGCAGGGACTCACTACCAGGCTCTTATGAGGGCCCTTCTCTTCGGCTGCTCCAGGTGTAGCATGAATTCAGCTCCTGCAAGCACAGCTGTAGATGTGTAGCCTCTGACTGGCAAGCTTGGGACAGTTCACCCTGATTATAGTCCAACCCTTGTGAGCAGACCCTGTAGTCCTGCAAGACCCTCAATCCTGCAAGCAAGATTTAAACCACAAGGAGGTTGGTGGGGTAGGCTGTCGGCCACAGTGTGTTCTCCAACAAAGGTTCCAGGGTACTCCACGTTCATGGTAACTAATGACTCACAAGGAATCCTGGCTCTGTGACCATCCACTGTGGACTGAAATGTACCCATCCCTGACCTGGCTCAAGTATCACATAGTTTCATGATGCCCCTCCTGTGTAGAATGAGACCACGTGGCAGAAGTTGGGGCTAACTTCTGGTTCTTCCTGTAAATCTGGGACCCAACAATTTCTCTGTCCCACCAGGAAGATCGCCATCATTTACAGGAAGAATCACAATTCTTCAGATAGACTCCTAGTGCCTAGATCCTTCTGAGTAATCTACACAGAGTCCCTCTAGCTTGGTGTACAGCTGACCTCACATCCTCTTGACCTATAAAAAGAACTGCTGCTGCCTGCTTTTCCACCAAGAGTTATGGAATAGTCTTCTTGAGTAAAGGATGTTGGTTGCTATCTGTCTCTTGGGAAGAACTGAAGGGGACATGCTGTCTTATGTGACTAGGACCTACTTCGAGTCACTGCTCCCTCCACACACACACAACCTAGCAACATGAGGACCAGCCTAGGATGCCTTCCTGGCTTCTTTCCCTAGGTACATCATGCAGAGCACTGCTGTGGGTAGTGATTCATGGCTGTAAGCTTATCACACACATCAGTGTTTTCCCAGGGAAATAGCACAGCTGTTCTACTCTCCATTTTCCCTTTTAGGTTGTTTTCATTTTCCCTGCTGCTCCTGGGAAAGATGACTTTTCTCACAGGGCATGCAAATGATGATCATACATGCAATGAAGACCATACACACAAGCGAAGACTATACATGCAAGTGAAAACTGTACACAGACCACACATACTCCCCATGCACACAGACCATACAAGCTGTACATGAACTCATCAAGCAGACACATGCACCACACATGAGCTTATGTACACATATAAATATATCATATCACCATATCAAACATGCAAACACATACATATGAACAGACTATAAACCCCATATATACATTACATACATATATACATAGACACACAGACACATGTGCATATGTATACATACTATACAAACATACTCATACATGCTCACACCAACAAAAAACTCAGGAACCTCCAGGAACTTACTGAACTGCATCTTAATATGGAGACTGCAGCGAAATCCCTGGTCAAGCATTATTTAAAATAAAATGTTAACCTAACCTCAAAACAGTTGTACTGGCTGGTTTTGTGTGTCAACTTGACACAAGCTGGAGTTGTCACAGAGAAAGGAGCTTCAGGAAATGTCTCCATGAGATCCAGCTGTGGGGCATTTTCTCAGTTGGTGATCAAAGGGGGAGTGCCCATTGTGTGTGGTAGTCCTGGGTTCTATAAAAAAGCAAGCTGAGCAAGCCACAGGAAGTAAGCCAGTAAGTAACATCCTTCCATGGCCTCTGCATCAGCTCCTGCTTCCTGACCTGCTTGAGTTTCACTCCTGACTTCCTTTGGTGATGAACAGCAATGTGGAAGTGTCAGCTGAATAAACCCTTTCCTCTCCAACTTGCTTCTTGGTCATGATATTTCTGCAGGAATAGAAACCCTGACTAAGACAGCAGTAGAAGGTTGTTAAGTTTTAATGCAAACTCTTTAGAAATAACAGCATGATGACAGACTTCTCTAGAAGTTGTCACATCGTGGACTGCAGGGCACTGGAGAATAAGTGGGGCTCTTGCACACTCAGTGTTGCTGGGGGATGTAAGCAGGAGTACAGGAGCCTTGTGGGACTGCTGTAAGCCCAGTTTAATCTAACGACTTCACTCTTGCTCCACACCAGGCCAGCTACTAGCAGATTCCTGGAAATGACAGAACTGAACTGGTAGATCAGAACACTTCACTTCCTATTTTGAAAAATAGGAAATCTAACCCAGAAAGCTCATGTCCCTTGTTATATGGGTGTCATAGGGGAAGAGGAGGCCTTTGGCAAGGTGAGCAACAGGTGTGGTGGGCAGACCAAACACTGGAGGGGGAGGCATTTAATCACTGTGTGAATGGCACAGTATTTATTATTGCCATCACATTAGGGATATGCCAGGAGTAAAAACAAACAGGGCTGGAATCCCAGGCTGCTCACTGTTCATAGAGGTTTCTCCTAAATGTGCACAAATACAAGCTCTCACTGCTCAGCTGTGCCCTCTGCACAACAGTCATTACATCAGAAAGGCAGTTCTGGTACTCATCCTCACAACTCCGTAAGAGCACCAGAAAAAAATTTTGAAACTTCTTGACATCCTGTTGAAGTTTCTGTGTAAAGAAAAGACAGTTAACACAAGAGATCATGCCAGTATCAGCTGCCACAGTCCAACTGTGCATCCAATCTGAAGGTTCACTTCAGAAATTCTAACTCAATAGTTCTGAGGTTAGTGATTTGAGAGCAGCTCATGATTTCACATGTATTTTCATTAATAATCCATATTATTAAGATTCTTAGGAAACAGGACACTAAGTTTTGCAACCACTTTCTGTAGTACAGCTCATTGTCGAAATGGACAGCCTTCTGACCCATTTAACATCCTGGTGACATGGGTGGTGCACCAGTATAGCCTTCGCAGTTTTGAGTAGGCTTTTCCCAGCCTTGAAAAGGCTGAGCAGTTTTCCCAGCCTTGAGCAGGCCAAGCAGACCTTGAACATTCACCATGACAGGTCTTATCAACCTGGACAGAGACATATGTCATGGCTGCAGTTGTAGGTTCCCATGGGAACTTTGATGTTTTGACTGCCTGAGCTGCCTTGCTGCTACAGCATACTCCATCTGAAGAAGGGGATGGGTTTTGTATTTTTTTTTCCTTTATATACCCAAAGCTATTACTAAACTTTGAGCCTAGATCAGAACTTTTGTGTTGGCTTCATCCGTCTCTCATCCCCTTACCCTATTTCCAGCTTCCCTTTCAGGTAAACCCAGTTTGCCCGTGGTTGCTGGGCGGCTACACACCAGGGCTGTGTTAAGCAGGAGCAAAACTCTGATGAGTTGTCCAGACCAACTTCTGGAGGCCTCATTACCATGATCTCATGCCAGCTCGAAGCAACTGTCATGTCCAAGTGTGTGACATAGTTTCAGAAACAGTAGGCTTCAGAGTGTTCAGAAACTTTGGGACAATGTAGCTGATTGCCTGTGTGTCACACGCGCTCCCTGTCCAACCCCAGTAATTATCCCAGGGTCTTTCAGGTTGATGACTTGACAAAAAATATAGTTGAGAGGATGTGGCCTGGTCTAATATTTACTATCAATAACATATCATAACACATTAGTTGAGATTAAACATATGGTTTTTGTCTTTTAGTTATGAGTAATGGAGATCCTTCCATGCTTGGGAAACATATTAATTAAATGGCAAAGCTAAGCTGAATCAAACTTTTATTATGTAGAACATAGACAGTTATGTAGCTTATTCAAAGACAGGCTGGTCTTCCACTAAGGTAGAAGAGAATTTAAAATAAGTTCTAAATAAACCTATTCTGAACACAGTTTAAGGCTTCCCATCTGAACGTGACGGTTAAGCCTGTTTGCAGATGGTGCTTACGCTGTTTTGTTTCCTGTTTCCCATCCTGGCCACATTGTTTTTAACATAAAGTAGACAATGCTTTTAATTATTGGTATAAAAATACCCACCACAATCTCTTGTTGGAGTCTTGCCAAATTCACTAAGTGAAATAACTGTTTTCCTGGCCTTTCCCTTTCGAAGCCATTGATACCCTAAGGATTGCTTGAATATGTTGCTGGGGCATGGGATGCCTACCTATCTCATCTGACATATACAAATATGTTCTACCTTTAAACTTTAAAATAACAGCTGTAAGGGCTGCAGAGATGGCAGTTCAGGAGAGCCATGGTTCAATTCCCAGAATTCATATGGCAGAATGTAACTGTCTGCAACTCCAGCTCCAGGAGATGGGATGCCTTCTCTGACTTGAGCACAGTGGCATGCATGTGATGCAGACATACATGTAAGCAAAACACCAACACAAATAGAAAAGAAAACAGCAGTGATTTAGGACACTTGGCTTTCATCGCTGCTATCTCAAGCCATTTGTCTACTGGCTGAAACTACCTATGTCTCAGTTCTGCTCAGATGCCAATATAGGCTTTGGTACTTTCCTTATTTAGTGGGCATTGGAATGAACCCCTCTCAGTGCCCTGAGACAAGTGCACTCTGACAGAGCAGGGCTCTCCTTATCTTGAGCATGAACAGTGATTTTGGCAGTGCTGAGGAGGCCAATTTTATCCTAGCTGTAGCCAAGCTAAAGGAAGGCTCCATGAGTGCTTGCTTGCTGACACTGCCTCATCCAGGGCAGAGCACAGTGCCAGGCCTCATGGCTGCTTCTGCTCATCCTTCCCTAGTACTGTACAGAAAGAAAGAAAACGCAGTTTTAAAACCTTGAAAACTCTCCAGAAAAAGAAGTTGCAGATGGTCTATGATACATACTTCAATGGAGAGATGCTGATGGAGCTAAAACTATAGTGAGGAGAGACAAGTAAGGAATCCTAGGAGTGTGGACACTTCATGTTAGGGGTCTTGTGGTTGGGTCTTAAAGATGCTGGTCAGGTAGAAGGACCAAGGCTGAGTGACAGACCTCAGAAGAGACCTCTCTCTGTCTTTTAAACCCTCAGTCTTCCCTGTTCAAGAGGACCTTCCTGTCCCTGCAGCCCAGACAAGTACTCTTAACTTTTGGGTGGGGGTGAGTTTAGATTATGTAAGGTTCAGAACCTCTGCCCGGCAGAGGATTACCTAATTACTGGTTGTTAACAAGCTGTACTAAACCTTCTCAGAATGCAATATGCAGATGTTCAGCAGGTGCCAAGTTAGGAGACCCTGATGTGCGGAAGCAGCAGATGAGAGGTCAGAGATGCACCAAGTGGGAGTTGGAGGAAGGAACCTTAAGGGTAGTTGGAATAAAACAGGTGAAACTGCCCTAAGATCCTGAAAACAAAGCAGACCTATTTGTTCTCCATCTTGAGGAAGCTCAAAATGAGACTCACAACACAGTGCCACCAAGACAACCCCAGGTCTCCTAGGTTCCCCACATCCCTGAGAGCAGAGAGGGGCAGTTTCAAACTCTTCAGCATTTGATGCTAAAGCTGCCACAACCTCTATTCTCAAAAGCCCTGCAGTAACCTAAGCTTTCCTGGCTTTTCCCTGCCTTCTCACAATGATTGAAGGGCGTGGCTAATTCCTGGGGGGTACCTTTCACAGGCTCATATGCATGCACTATGCCTTCCCACATCAGCTTTTGCCAGGCTAGATACTGGTGCATAGAACTTTGGACATTGTATAAAATTTCTTTTGCCAAGTCAAACAACCCACATTCTGCTTAATTGTATCACAAATTCATAAGTATATGTGCACTTTATTACCTGGGAATGCACAGAGGAAGTGTTAGGTAGGGTTTGGCAGAAAATGAAGTGATAAAGAGACCATGGGACACAATAGGCCAGAGCCATAATCTCCCTAATAGGGAGGGGTGCATAAAAAGAGATGGTTCTGAGTCAGCACCAATTCTTAGTTTCTAAGGGATGTCTCTAGAGATCTAAAATCCACAGCAAATTAAAATATAGATATACAAACACTAATTCCAATATATAAATTCTACTTTTCCAAAATATGTTCCCCACAAGTTCCTTTAACTCTTGAACATGACTTCCTGTCTTTAAAGTTCCTTTGCGTTTTTACAGGACACTGCTGACTGTCATACTTTCATGCATAGCAGTACTCAGTCATTCCCTGTTCATTGAAGCTGTATGTCCTTTAACTAGCAACCCTGAAACTCCTCATTGCATTTCACCCCAGCCCTGAGATTTAGATGTTGCTATGCTCCCATGCTAAAGCACAGTAGGCAAGAGGGTGAGGGGACACACCAGCCCACTGACCCTTCCAGCCTGCTGGAACTGGTCAGTGTACCTTGTGCAACAACAGTAAAACATACCTTCATTCCAGCCATCTTGAGTGGGTTCTTACACTTGAATGTGTATGATCAGGAGACCTTTTAGGCAATGTGCTTATCAGTGAGTATGTTCACGGATTCCAGGGACCAGGATGGGGCTGTGAAAGGAGACATGGTCCCAGTGATCATTTGGGATGCTGAATGCAAAAGGGGCAGGCATGAAGACAGAGGTGACCAAGTTCTCACAAGGGTGAAATGCCACCCTAGTCTGCAGCTGGTTGCATATCAAAGAGCACTTTCCCACAGACAGAAAAACCACCAAGGGACAAAGGAAGGAATGACTCAGCAGTTTAATAAAGGAGTGACAGATGGAAATGGGGAAGGAGATGTTGGCATTACAAATATAAACTTTGTCAGCACTTTGAAAACAATAGCAAATACACTTAAATAGATACAAAGTTTATTAAAAATAGGCTGCAACTGAAATACAGTAGAAATGAAAAACAACAGCAGTTTGGGTGTTTCCGCACAGTAATGCACGCTATTCAACGTGCTGTTACAACACGTATTCACATCTGACCTCACAGTCCAGGGATGGCCAAGTCTACTTCACTACGGGTCTCACAAACACACATGCAGAGTTTTCAGATGCTTGCTGGATCTTCTGTGCATCTGTCTTCCCATGTACTAGCAACAGCAGGTCCCTGCCCTTCTTTGGGATGTATGATTATGACACCTGAAGGCTGTCAGTGTGCTCCGGTCACAAGGAGACTGTACTTCCTAGGCAAGACAAGTGTGCAAATCCTTCATAACTCTCAGGGCCATTCTATTCTCTTACAGAGGAAACAGCAAAGACACACTTTCAAATAGGAAACTGGATAAACATAAAAAATATTTACACTTGTATTTCAACAATTTATCATACAGCTCTTATTAAAAGTGGTTTTTCGGGTTGCAAATACCTCTGTTCTATTTGAAAGTGTGCATATTTTCCTGATGCACAGATCTGTAAGAGAATAGTATGGTACAGAAAGATCCTCTGGACCCACATTAGGGGTTTTCAAATAGAAAGTGTGCTTGAAATTATAAAGTCAGCTTTCACACAAAATAAGCAAACTGAGGTCTGTCTCCTACAACTCAGCTGAGGAATGACTGCAAAATTCAGAGATTAAAATTAAATAACTCTATTATGCTGAGAAGCACATAAGTCACTGGAGGCACAGCAACACACTCCTTCCTTTGCTGACAGTGGATCTAAATCTCTTTACTAAATGTACAATTTCTGAGACACCTATGTTTTACTGCCACCCATGAGCTCCCATTCTTCTCAGATGTCTTTGCTCATATCTACATGAAAACTGTGTAACTAAAGAGCTTTAGATCCTTTTCAACCTCTGAAATATTAGGTAACTTTCTAACATACCTGTCATTACATTAATTTCCACCAGTGATTAGTCTAATGAGGATTTGGTATTTATAAAAACAAAATCCCTAGGCTTAAATCCTCAGAAATTTTCTTGAGAATTTTCAAAATTGAATTATTAAGTAGATATTCAATCTCAAACATCTAAATTGATCAGGAGGCTCACATTCGTAAAGAATTATGTGTTGTGCACCTTACATAAGAAACTCCATCTAGCCGCCTCATGCAAATGATAGAAGGTAGGAAGCATTCGCACTGGGCTGAGAGGCCTGTCTCTTTCAGACAGGGTCCTCTATGACACAGTAGTGCTCTGAACTGCTCAGCTGTCACTGTCTGGTAACCAAATGGAGTTTAGAGAAAAAATAGATAATTTCTTGGCCTACAGCCCTTGGAATGACAATGAAAGAAGATAGGGTAGAGGAAACACCCCGTCATCTTTACAGCCCCTCATTCTGCCCTATGAGTCCAAAACTCCCCCAAAAGCTAACAGAAACAGGTAACTTCACGTGAGTCAGATCACTAACAACTAGACAGGATTTTTCTTGGTAAAGTAAAACAAAGCTTCTTGGAACTGAAACATCTCTAAATTGCAACCATTTCAGAAACAGAAAATAAACATCACTTAGAAGTAGAATTGTTCCTTCCTCTTCAGGCTGGCCCCCACCAAGCCCCTGCCAAGAGCAGACCTGCTTGAGTAAAGGTGTCTTTCTCTTCTCACTTTGTGTTCAGTTCATTCTCAAGCTCTGTTAATTTACGAGAAGCTTTCACTTTGTCAGATACATCTTGCCCTTGTGAAAAGAGGCGCTGACGCTCTTTAAATGTCAGATTTTCAGGGGCTCCAGAACTGCCAGGCAAGTCAGCATCTTGACTGGACAAGAGAGAAACACAAAAGATTATGCATCAAAACACAAGTAACTAGCCGAAGTAAATGTTCATAAGAACTGTAACAGTTCAGTGAGACTTGTTCATTGTTGCACATTATTGCAGTAATTTTATATATTGTGGCTGAGAAAAACTATACCTACACTATGGTCTGAACAGAACTTTAAAAGCCAATCTGTGATCATACAACTAAATGCAAGTTCAATGAAAAGGGAGGAACAGTGGCATAGGCCCATAGCCAACCGGGGCCAAACAATCATGATTAAAACTTAAAAAAAAAAAAACAAAAAAAAAACAAGAGTAATAAACCAACAAATAATTTCATGTAGAGAGAGGCAAAATATCTCCTGACAGTGACTTTCAAAAATGAATAAGGGAACCAGACATTGCTCAGTGGGGAACCAGAGATCACATAAGTACTAGGAAGACACGGCAGCCTGCATAGCCACAGGGAGACCCTCTTTCAATGAGTTGGTAGAATAATTTGAGGATAATTTCTGTCAATCTTAGGCCTCCACATGCACAAACATTCACAGATGTGTTTGTATATCTGGTGTCACACATCCACATTAAAAAATGAAGAAAGAAAATAACAAAGCCAGTGAGTTCAATTTCAGCAAGCCAAGCAAATCTTGCTAGCTAAGCAAGTTTAATTGTGGGAGTTTAAAAATACAGCATTTCCACAAACATTCCCCAGTATAATACTGAGAGTCAGACCAGCACTGATTAATGGAATTCAATGTTACAAGAGCAGAAGAAAATCTAAGATGAACAAAATGTCTAGCTAAACCATACAGGAGATCACCCTGTGCTAACAAGATGCCTGTACTGGCAGGCCTGGCTTTCTTGCCTCTAGTACTTTAGTCTTACAACAGGTCCAGAGTACCACCTCAAACAGACCCACGTTAGCAACATCAACTTAAAAAAAAGCCTACATGTACAGGTATGATTCACACCTGACAGCAAAGAATGATGCCTACCAAAAGTATGACGCCAGCCTGGCTACACAGTAAGTTCTAGACCTATTGAGGATGGGGGTAATGGAGGGGATGGGGGAGAGACAGACAGACTACATTCTCACACGATTTTGTGTAATAACAAACAGCTGATTCCTGATAAAGTCTGATACAATTCAGCAATCACATGAAAATGAGAATAAGCCAGCACAGGTTAGACCCAGCTCAGCCCAGCCCTCGTACCTTCTAGTTTGTTTCTCTCTTGCTTCCCGAGGAGCATCATAGGCTGCAGCAGCTGGGCCTGCAGATCCCGAGTAAGAGTTTGGTCCTTTTCCAGAGGGAAAAAAAAAGTCCAAGGTAAAGTATTTAATATTTAATTATCTCTTAAACTTTACTCATAATTAGAGTGTCCGCAGAAAAACAAGATTCCCTTAATTATTGAAGAATAGAAAAAAAAACAAGAAATCAAAGGCTCTTTATATGCTCAAAGATTCATTAATATAAAATCCACTAATCTTAGTGGCCTAGGTAATCCAATCACTATGTTCAATAACTTAGAATGGAAAAGCTATAAAGTATCCTTTAAAAATTAATCAAATCAAAATAAAAACAATAAAATCCCTGAACTCAAAAACAAGGCACAATGACCATAAATGCAGAAGACAAAACCACAGAAGACTTACTTAAATGGGAGAGAGTAAGCAAAAATGTTTAGACATACTCCTGATAAATGGTAGGCATTTTTGTATACAATCATTGAGAGCAAATGTAACCCCAAAGTTTAAAAGGCAAACCTGTATCTATAACTAAAGTTCCCTTGTAGAGGGTAAATTACTAGATTTCTTTTTCAAGATAGATATAATTATTAAAAGTAAAATAAAGTCTTTGAAACAAATGGGCTACCAAAATGAAACTCGGATAAAATTTCTAACATTCCACATTAGTACTGCTGATAAAAATTTCCCAGAAAAAAACAAAGAGTGAGGGCAGAGTTAAGTTGGCCCTGGGCAAGCACGTCTGTCCTTACCAAGAAACCACAGCTGAGCTTGATGCCCAACAGTTGGCCAACATTTGCCAAGATTTCAGGAGGCATTAAGAGATGATGCAAATAAAGATTTACCATGTATCCAAGTCTACAGTAATGCTCTAATATAGAATACTTCAGTGCTATTACTGTATCTACTGTAACATCACCAAATATAGTAAGGGGCTCAGCAGTTAAGAGTACTTGTGGCAATTGCAGAAGCCCAGGGCTAGGTTCCCAGTTTACAACTATATCAAGTTCCTGGTGACTCAGACATACACACAGACAAAAAAACTCATAAAAGCATATTCATATCTGAAAAACGAGCTTATAATATATAGAGTACAAAAGACTCACAATACTTGGCAAACAAGGACAAGATTGGATTAAATAGGCCACAAAACTATCACCATGTTTTCAGACTACAAAACTCCACTCCTTTTTAGACAAGAGAAAGGAGAACGAATTTTCTTCCATATAAAGAGCCTATGGTTAGGATTTGTTGGATGTCTTTGGACAGAGTATAGTAGCCTTCAAACTATAAGTTCAAGCACCAGTTGTTTAGGTTTCCCAAGTCATCTCAGAGGGTGTCAGCTCCAGCAAAGACTGTCTTCTATCTCCTAGCAATCTACAGAGGGATCTAACATGGTATTTGCATAGTTGGTCTCAATTCCCAACCATATATTCATTTTGTCTGAAATTAAGAACAGTGCTTTGTACTTTTGTGCTTTGCTGAGAGTGACACTGACTTCTTCCATGGGCAAATCTTTCCGTATATTTAGTTTGCTATAACATTAAAACTTGAAGCTGACTATAACTATATAAATATATATATATATATATCGTATACATATACATATATATACACATATATACACACATATATACACACATATATATATTTCCACTTATAATTAATTTCCCAAAATCTTTAGTGAAACAAATACAGCCTTTAAAGACATCTTATCATCAAAATTCAATCTTCATCATTCCAACTGAATAAGCGCTGTCTCATGTGAACCCTTGGAAGAGGCCAAGTCCCATCTGCAGAAGCATGCTTCATCAGAGAAAGGCCAGACACAGCACACAACGGAGATAAGACAAGGCACAATGCTGCTGCATGTGTGCAGGTAGCTCCACAGTGGTGCCTTAGGTGTGACATAAAGTAAGGATGGTGGTATGACTGGGGGCTGAAGTCTACACATGTGGATCCTAATGATAATGAGACTATCCAGTTTGTCCTGCCATTCATAAAATATCCAACAATAAAATCCAATAAAAAAATTCAACAATAAAATCTGATATATGATCAACAACATTTTGCCTCAAAATGTATTATTTCAGAAATGCCTTGAAAGAGCACCAAGTTGCTGGGCGGTGGTGGCGCACGCCTTTAATCCCAGCACTTGGGAGACAGAGGCAGGTGGATTTCTGAGTTCGAGGCCAGCCTGATCTACAGAGTGAGTTCCAGGACAGCTAGGGCTACACAGAGAAATCCTGTCTCCACAAACCAAAAAAAAGAGCACCAAGTTTTCAACATTTATAATGGAAATTTTCTAAAAAGATTGGATTTGGGCTTTCAGAATGATTGAAGAATATTGCATACCAATTCTCCAAAAGAGATTAAAAGAGTCTGATACAGGTGTAGGAAAATGTCATTATTCTAGCAGAACTGCTCTGTTGTACGTAGGAAACAAACCTTGCTGAGTCAGCCTCTTTCAGAACTTCCAAGTTCACATTCATGTAAAAATCCCACAGAAGTTTACTCACTAAAATTCACTAAAATTACACGACTGGATGTTTGATGCCAGAATTCCATTTCATTTAAGGCCAAGACAGTTTGAACTCTCAATCTGAATTTAAATGAGCTAAATCTTCTGCTTACAACCTCTCTGTGGGCAACTCTTTTGCTCTGTCATAAATAGGGGAACCACTGCACTCAGCAGTCAGTCAGAAAGGTTTAATTACCAGAAACTGAAAGCCAACAAAGGTCTGTATACTAGTGTATGAGGTGCAAGAGAAAAGGATAATGAAACAGAACGGAGCAAGTGAGAGTGACAGAGGGAGAACTTCAAGAGTAGGATCTGTGATCAGGGCGTGCCTGTGTTAGTCAGAGAAGTCTTACTGTTAGCTACTTCAGTGCATGTCCCAATATCCTACCAAACTTCCACAAGGTGCTTGAGTCACTGCATAGGCCTCAGGAACAGGGCCACATGTTCTACTCACATTAAATGATGTAAATTTAAAATGCAGCTGGTTAGCACTCTGCCTTTACAGATCATGTTTGAGAAGGCACTTATTTGACCAAAGGTAAGAACTACTTTTAGAGGTACAGAAAAAAGCCAAGACCAACAGTACTTCAAATAATTTGGTGATAGTGGAGGAATGACTGTTGTCAGTGGATTAACAAGATGGAATTCCTTTAAGTATAAAAGAAATTTGAGAAGAAAGGCTAAATTAAGAGAGGATTAGCACAAACACCACCATCAGAGGCAGAGGGAGATCACATGCTGGGAGTGATCAGATAAAACCCAGTGCCAAGGCAGGCGTGGTCTCCATGTACTTTGCCAAGTGGCAGGGGTACAGAGATTCCAGGCTCAATCATCAAGAACAGAAAGGTCCAATCCACCATTCCCTCTTTTACCTCTACCTTTCCAGTGGCCAGGACGGTACAGGCTTGGTTTGCCTGGCAGGGGCGGGGACTGGCCTGCTTTGTAAGCAGTACTGTTGGCTTTGGCCAAGGGTGGCTGGAATGAGTTGCAGAGAGAGATGCCATCCGAGACTGGGCGTGGCTGGCAGGGGGGCTGCTTCGGCTTAAGGGTGGCAAGAGGAAGGTGCCCATGAGACTTCCTTGTGCTGGGGTACTTATCCTGACCTGCTGAACCGTAGTCTTCCTCCTCCTCATCATCATAGGCAACAAACTTGGCAGTGAACAGCGAGTCTGGGGAGAGGACCTGTGTTTTGAGGTAGGAGGCGTTTCGCTGAGGTGGGGGAGGAGGGGCACTGGGTGCTGAGGACAGGGATGGGGGCTCGTAGTCCCGTGGAAGTGGAGGTCGGTTCAACCCTGGCTCTTCGGGCTCCAGCAACCTTCGTGCAGCCTCTTCGTGCTGTCGGCGCCTCTCAGCTTCTAGGCGGCTGTAATACCCTTCTTCCTGTCGCCTCTGCGGGCAGGAATAGACAAGAGTGCAAAACATCAAGGGTCAGAGTTATCGGTGGACTCTGTGCCTTC
Organism: Hylomyscus alleni; assembly: GCA_019843855.1. NCBI lineage: Eukaryota > Metazoa > Chordata > Mammalia > Rodentia > Muridae > Hylomyscus > Hylomyscus alleni. Next base: position 15,442 of record JADRCC010567351.1, read on the forward strand.
ACAGGGAATGACAGGTATCCTGACCACCACTATCCATCACCAAAAGAATATGCCCACAGGACATGTTTCAGTGTCATAATTACTGCAACAGAAGAGGCAGGCCAATCCTGAGGGCCTCTTGTCTCAAGATTTATGAGAATTCCATACTGCCCCACACTGACAAGAACTGCTCAGAAGCATGGGATAAGTCAAATCTTAGGACCTTCCATTTGCACAGTTAGACTTAGGATCATCTGCATTCTTTATTCCTCCTCCCCTTTTCCTGGAACATTTTCTCTCCTCTTCTGCTTGGACAGCATATTAACTTACCTGTTTCTGCTGTGTTTCAAGAGGAAACCATAAACAATAGGAAATATCACTGATTTCCCCAAACCCACAATCTAACAAGTATGCTTTCCACAGTTAATGTATGTTTCAAATCTTAATAAACTCTCTGAGGAACAGAAAATGGGCGCCAAGCATTAAAAGTATTAGCAGATATATTCTGACACACACTGTACATTTTAATCCAGGCAAACTACAGTTGACAGTATTGAAATTCTTTTTACATTTAAAAAGGCAACAACACAGTTTTGGTAAGGATTGACAAGAGTTTTAGAGCACAAGAAGTAAGTAAATATGAAAAGGGATGAAAGAGCAAACATAACAATCTGCCTTGACTTAAGCAAACGTTTAAGTGCAGCTAGGTTTGAATTCATCCAACCACAGAGAACTGACCCAAGGGACCATGCTGACTTCGTGTTCCTTGGTCCCTACTATGCCACATTCTTTCCCTGGTCCCTTTAGAGATACACACAAGCACACACAGTGAACATACAGTGCTCCCTGCTTCATATTCTGAGAGAGAAAGGGGAAGACTAAGGCCAGCCCCACTCACTACCCTGGCCCCAATTTATGCTTTACTGCTTCTTTTATGTTATAAAATCCTAAAGGAAAGAATTTTTGTCTTCTTGACTATACAATATCAGTACTATTTTAAGTTGGG
>JADRCC010567352.1:0-14499 GCA_019843855.1 Hylomyscus alleni
CCCCCTTGCCTAGAAACCTATACTTGTCTCTTGTTGGTTCCCTGCCTCCTTTCTTGGTATGTGTGTGTGTGTGTGTGTGTGTGTGTGTGTGTGTGTGTGGTGTGTGTGTGCGTGTGTGTATGTGTGTGTAGATCATGGGGCAATCTTGGATGTTATTTCTCAGAAGCCTTCCGTCTTTGTGTATGTGTATGTGTGGGGTAATATATGACACGTCTCTCTCTGGCCTAGAAATGGTCTAACCAAACAAGACCCAAGGATTCCCCTGTCTCTGTTTCCCAGGAGCTGAGATTATAAGAAGGCACCATCATGCCTGATTTATTTCCTGGTTTTGTTTGTTTTGTTGTGTTTTTGAGACAAGGTCTCTCTATGTAGCCCTGGCTAGCCTAGAATTTGCTATGTAGTACAGGCTATCCTGGACCTCTAAGAGAGCCACCTGCCTCTTCTCCCTGAGTGATGGGATTGAAGGCTTGTGCTACCACATCCTGGCTTGTGTTTTTTGGTACAGCTTCTGGGAATTGAATTCATCATAACTTTAACTGAGCCACCTTCCTAGCCTATGTTGCATTTTTTTACTTATTAAAATATTGTATCCTCTTGCTATAACTAATAATTACTCATTGTAGGGAAAGCAAATTATTCTCTTTAAAGTCAAGATATTCTGGTGATATCTACAATTAACTATTTTTATTAGAGAGGAGTTTCTAATACATCTATACCATTCATATATGTCAATCTTAAGATGAGGCAGTTAGGTTCATCATTATTAAAGAATATTGCGGAAAAAATTACCTGAATTGAATCACACAAATTCTAAGATATTTTTCTACTCTAAGATTTTATGGTTACTTGTCATTTATCCATCCACCCATAAATTCTTTGTTCCAAGAAAATATTTAAGAATCTTAAAGGAATTTATAAAATGTCAGATGCAACATAAATTAGAAGAAACAAGAAAGGAAAAATAATCCACGTTACATATACAAAATCAGAAACAACATGAGCATAGAAGAATCCATCTTGCCAGCCAGTGTGTTGTGTTACACAGCTGCAAGCCTGCTTGGGGCTTTCCAGAAGTCAAGGCCACAGAGGGAGACTTGGTCAGCCACAAAATTTATAGTGCCTATCAGGTGCAATTCTTCTCTTTCTAGAAGCAGAAAGAAATGCCTCTTGATCCCAGCTCTGCAAAAGTCACTGCTTTCCTTTAAAGTATTTCCTTTTTCATGTCTCCTGTGGGTATTTAGTCATTTTACTAACTGTTTTTTCCCTCACTTTGGATGGCATTTGGGAATGCTGACAGTGCTGAAGCTAAGAACTATGGGCCACCACACAAAGTAGTAAACATGTTTCTCTTCCTCAGAATCCTATTGAATGAGTCCCCGAACTGTCTCTACCATGATACCTTTTGAACAATTGCTATGCCCTGATTTCAAAGTCCCCACAGAACACCTGAGACCACCAGGAGTTCAATTTGTATGTGAAAGCAAAGAGTCTTTATTCAAGCTGGAGCTCAGACTCCCACCATCTTCCACCAGCACAGTGGAAGATGTGGAAAGGTCCTGAGCTGACACAAGCATTGCCTATTTATCATGGTTGCTGTAAGCAGGGCTAGAGACTTTCTAACTTGGCAGTAACATGATTGGTTGACATTTGCTTGGTGCACTTCTATTGGCTAATGATAATTTCAACTTGGTATGAACAATGGTTGCTTGCTTAATCAATCTACTTTAGACATTAGGTATTTTCCCCTTAAGAACTGATTGGTTGTTGCTAGGGGTAGAGTGGTTATTTGCTCAGGGGAATTGTTACTGTTGCCAGGGTGACGTGGCTCCTGGAACAAGTTGAGATTTTTTCCGGTAGCTGAGCTCATTCAGATGGCAAGTTAATCATAAAATGGAGTTTGAAAGCAAAATGGAGTTTGTAATGCTAAGCTGGGTCCTTCATAATAACCATAACTACAATCTATTGGCTCCTCAAGAACTTAACTGCTTGACATCCATAATCACAAGAGTCTGAAATAAGATGGTATCCTGTTATGCTATGAATGGAAAATGCATTAGTCAGATTTTGTGGTGTTTCTGTGATAAAATACCTGACAGACACAGCTCATGTAAAGGAAAGTCTTGTTTTGCTTACAGTGGGTTGGTTGTTTGGCACCACAAGCTTGGGATGAATATCACAACAGTGGAAGCATGTGGAGAAGGCTTCAAGATCACAGAGCTGGAACAAAGCATCCAGGATCCCCTGTCATACCTATCAGGCTAGGGAAGTAAAGAGTTAAGGATGAAAAAGCTTGGACTTGCACACATTGCTGTTGCTTATATACCATTCTGATGGTGGCCCACTGGGTCACATTCTGAAAGAGCTGCAAGGTATTCTGGGAATTGAGTCTGGATAGGTGATTATGTACCTAACTAACATTGGATGCATTTGTGTGGAGGAGGGGTAGGTATAAGGCTTTATTACTCAAAGCGAGAAAACCAGCAAGTAGTCTCTGGGAGGTAGTCAACAGACTCCATCATTCTCTCTGGGAATACTTCTATTCTTTCTGACTTTGAGATTTATTATGACTGCACATCTTAGTTATAGTCTTATTGTTGTGGTAAGACACTACGCTACAATGTAACTTCTAAGAGCAATGGCTTATTTGGGGCTTTCGGTGTCAGAGGGTTAGAGTCCAGATAAGCATGGCAGGAAGCATGGCAGCGTGAGGACAGGGATGGTGCTGGAGCAGTGACTGAGAGCTTACCTTTGATCAACAAGTGGGAGACAGAATGAGAGACTGGGAAAGGCTGGGGTCTTTGAAACCTCAAAGCTGGCCCTCAAGCAGGCCACACCTCTAATCCTTTCCAAACAGTTCTACCACCTGGGGTCCAAATATTCAGACCTAGGAGCCTCTGGGAGCTGTTCCCAATGAAAACCACCGCACTCAGTTGTTCAGTCACCAGGAGCAGTCCATTATTTTATCACTTCTTCATGTCTGTCTCAGAAGCAGTCTCTTACTTTTAACAAGCAGTCATTTGTATTTCCTCTCTCTGCTTCCCAAAGCAAAGTCGTTGTTCACATAGAACTGTAGGGTTAGTCAAGGTTTCCTCAATCTACTGATGAGAGAACTTCGATTCAATGTGAGTGACTTGTCCAGTGATCACTGACAAGGTGGGAGTTGAACATGGGTGTCTGTTTTTACCCCATAACAGGAATATAAATGGTCCACGCCCTTAGGTTCCTCCATGGTTTCTTTACTGATGGAGAATAATGGAAAGAGAATAGACAATGTGTGTGTGTGTGTGTGTGTGTGTGTGTGTGTCTGTGTCTGTGTGTGTGTCTGTGTATGTGTCTGTGTGTCTGTGTGTGTGTCTGTGTGTCTGTGTCTGTGCTTGCCCACGCATCATGTGTAGAGACTGGAGACCAATGTCAGATGTCTCTGTCTATGATTTTTTTTATCTTTTGAGACCATTAGTCTTACTGAGCCAGAGGCTTGCTATTTTGGCTAGAGATTGCCTAGCCATCAGGACCTCAGGATCTGCCCACCTTTGTGCTCCTAGCATTGGAGTTACAGGCATGTTCTCATGATTGATCAGCAAGCACTTTACCCAACGAACCACCTCCCCAGACCCCAAAATGCTGATCTTTCTTCATCAGCGGAGAGAGGAAGGTGTAGAAAGCCCAGTTCCTTTGCCTCAGTTATTAGACTGTGTGGAGAAAAGAGGATGTAGATGGGTGGAGTGGGTGAGAGGCCAGACATGGCCGTGTGTACTGTGTGCGTAGAGGGAAAGAAAGGAGAAAAGCAGCAAGGAAACAGAAATGGAGGGGAGAATTCTAGAATGAGTGCTAGCCGAAGAAATCTCAAGAGAAACGCAGGGGATCGACATGCTGGAATTTGTCTGATTCACGAAGGCAGGAAAGGTTCAGGCATGAGAGATCCTGGTGGAGAAAATGGCCATGTAAGAACCAAGAGCCAGTCCCCTCCTTTGGTCCTGGGTGGTTAGCCCAAGCATCAGTTGGTTGTTCAGTTGGAGATGGGGTGAGCAGTGATATACAAGCTGCAGAAATTTCAGTCCTATGCAGGCTGTGGTCCCACCCATAGAAGCATCAATGGAGATGGAGAGACTCAAGACAAAGCCATCAAAACCACAACCTTGGAGGGAAGGTGAAAACCTGTCACAGCTATGCAAAGAACACTACGATCTGTTAGTTTGCCCAGGAAAAGTGGTGGGGAAGGCCCGGTGTTCATCAAGAGGGAGCTAGTCAATAAATCATAATAGCTGCTAGGAACAGAGATGTAGATACATATTGTTTGACCTGGGAAAAGATCTATACATTATTATGAAGTGGGAAAGAAAGCAAAATGAACAGAATAGTACAGTTCTGTTGGGAGAATCACACAGGTCTATGAAAACTACGTGAAAGCTGTACACAGGTATTAGTGTATCTCTGAAATATCGAAAAGTATGGGGAAATAGAAAATGGCACACAATGGTTGTTTCTGGAGGGTAGGATGTGTGTTTTCACATTTATTTTCATTCTCAATGTTTTTCTTTTACAGTGAGCACACATTTCTTTTGTTATCAGGAATCAGGAAGGAGAACACACCTAAAAGGATGCACAAAGGAGAGGATGTGAATGACACAGAACCATTCTATGCATTCGTCCACTCTTGGATGGTTGTAGGAGGCTCTACTTGGAAGCTCGGAATAAACCAACAAGTTTAGTAGAGCTATCTCTGACCAGTCAGGGCGGTCTAAATCTCCATGGATCCAGTTTCCCTCTTCCTGTTCACAACTCCCCTAAATCTATACTCCCCACCCCCACTGCTTCTTTGCCACTCCATACTAGCTGCATGGCACTGTGGGATGGGAATTCAGCTCATCCTTGGGAAAGTGTCTTCCCCACAACTACAGAGGTGGGCCCAGCTGGATTTTTTGCCCTCTTTCCCCAAAGGGCAGTAACAGAAGGGAACGAGGGAACAGGAAGAGAAAGCAGAGCATGATGGGGGATGGAGTCTCTACCTGTGTTTTCCCCTCTTGTTTTCTTGGGAAACAAGCCAAGAGTTTGGAAAAAGCATGAACGTACATATTCCAGCCCAGAAGGACTCGAGTAGAATTTGGGAGGCTCCAGTGGTTTAGAGCTCGTGTTGCTCCTATAGAGGATCAGAGTCTGACCCCCACTGTCCACATCTGATGGTCACAAATGCCTGGAACTCCAGCTTTAGGGAGCTCTGATACGTTTTGCCACTGGAAGGACCTAAACTCATGCTTGTGCACACAAACATACAGAAACATACAGAAACATGTACCTCACACACATGCTTAAAAATAAATGTGAAAGATAGCCCAGGTTGCAAGTTTCCAAGGAAAAAATCTAGGAAGCATGTTCTTGACAGCTGACCAATGGGACTCGTCGTTCTTTTAAACTTTGAGTCTGGGGTTTGAGGACACTGTTGAGGCCACCTGTCATGTGAGCAGGAGGAGCAGCCAACCACAGGGCCAGAATAAAGGAGACCACAAAAATACTCTGGGGTCAAATACAGACTGCACAAAATGGACTTGAACACAGGCTGTTCCTGTTCAAGTTTGTCACCGGGCTTGCTTCTCCTTACAGGCATTTTTTATAAACCATGCAGATCAAATAGAATAAACCCTACTATTTAAAACATAATTGCGGACAGCTGCTTCTGCTCTCAAACAGTGATATGATTTCTCTCTGGAGGAGATGAAGTTTTGTTTAGCAAAATTCAATTTAATTAGATGCTTGAGCAAGCACCCCTCTCCTGCCCCTTCCCCCAGCTGTTGAGTGGCGGGGGGGGGGGCATGTTAAGGAAGTGACCAGAAAGCTGGATCGCTAATCTCTATGATGGGAATTATAAAACCTTTGGACTTTGAGAAGGACAGAAGTCTCAAAGTGAGACAGTGGTAGTGGCAGAAACTGTGGAACTGTGGTGTAGAAATGTCTTGGTGTCTAAGATGGTCCAAACTCCACCAGCATCAAGATTCAAAAAAAAAAAAAAAAAAAAAAAAGAGTAGGTTTTAATAATTCAGTTCTGGGTCTTTGTAGTCCCCAAACTACCTCTTTCAAAAAGAGTATCGCCCAGCTGACAAACTGACTTGGCAGTGGGTTTAGAATCTCTGTTCCTGATAGAGACTGCCCTGTGTGGTCTGGCTGTGCCTCTCTGTCACTTTTAACATGGTCCTGGACTTCTAGAAGTTTCAGCCCCATTTCCTGCAAAACAGGAAGGGTGCACCTCAGGGTTAAGTGAGATCTGCTGTAGGAGCCCCTCAGGAGCCACAGCAGGCTCAGTGCTCAGAGCCTAGCTTATAGGGAGCGCTGTGGAACGTCAGCAGAGGTGTGAGATGAGGACTAGATGGAGAAGATGGCTAATCGCTGTTGCTGCAGAGTGCATCCTCCCATCCCCCAGTGTTTGGTGTCAGCTCCAGCCTGGGCTTAGATGAATCTGTTCAGGGATTCTCGAAGTGTGAACCCCGGACCACCAGCAGGAGACTCGCTAGAGAACTTGCTAGAAAAGCAAGTTCTAAGCTCCTCCCCAGAACCACGGGACAAAGACTCAGAGGGTTTATTCAGCGGCAGGGACAACGACAAGCCCCCAGTGTGAGTCTTGTGCCCACTTTAAGTCCGGGGAACATGGAAGGCAAGAGTGCTCTTCAAGTGTCTTGCAACATAGGAGCCTTGGTGTCAATGTTTTTGTGTTCTTGTTGAAATGTGTGTGACTCTGTCATGCACTTTCAGCGAATATGCTTCAGCACTAATATTTACATCGATTATAGGAGATTTTATGCTTTCCCTTCTGTTGTATATCTTGGTCCTCTGAGTAACCTTACCAGCATCTTCTTCAGATCAGCCTGCTTGCAAAAGTCCATCAGGATTGGGCATGGCATTCCCTGACAAGAGGAGGTGATGAGGTATGTTCCTGGGCCTTCGCCTGAGAGTCCAGTTCTTCTTCTTAGCCATTTGTATATAATTCTGCCCTACTTGCACTTGGCCTCTGGGTCATAGGAGGGGTAGAGTATGTATATATGCTGGGGAAGGTTAATTGAAAATGGGCTCTTATTTATGCAGCTATGGGGAGGCCATGCAGCTGCTTCGGGGTTCTGTAAGCAATCCCAGTAAACCCATTGGCTCTCCAGGTTGCTGTGTGCTGGAATCTACTTAGCTTTGTCCTTGGGATCTTCTAAGGTGAGGGTAGACATGTTTTTGTCTTTCCAGGGAAGGATTCTCCAAAAATCTTTCTTCTTTTGTTGTTCTTCCTATGCTGGGGATTGAACTAGAGCCTTGCATAACACAAGCAAGGGCTGCACTGAGTTATATCCGCGAGGCCTTTGTTTTCCGAAGACATTATCTTGCTATGTAGCTCAAGCTGGCTTGGAACTTGCAGTCTTCCTGCCTTAGTCTCTTCAGTGTTAGAATTCCAGACCTCTACTCCCACAGATGGTACTCGCCCTGGAGTCCCCAGGATCCCAGAAGAGTCTCAGTTTACTTCATCAGTTTATCAGTTCAGAGCTCAAACTCCCATCAGCACTGTCTACTCTCCTCCCTAAGGGGCCTTGGGTACAAGGGGAAGCTGGGGCCACTGGCTCGTTGTGGCAGAGAAGGGGTGCCTGCATATCTTATGCTCCCTACCCGTCCCTGATCTGAGGCTCTTGTTCTGATTACTCTCATTTAAACATTTGGTTCCTTTTGGAGGTACCTGCCCATCCCTGACCCTTCTTCCACTTCAGTCGTCCTCAGTCCTACCACACAGACCTCTTTGGTCTCTAATGACGTGGATAGCAGGAGGAAGTTCAAGGAGAAGTGTGTGTGTTGAGGGTGGGGGAGATACCTTTAGTAAGACGAGGTGTTCCTTTATCTCATAGCTATTCACTGTGCTTCCTCCCTCCTACCCATCCCTTAATGAAAAGCCAAAATAGAAGACATCTGTCTTCAAGATTGAAATTTAATGAAAGCAGGTAACACTCTGGGAGGCTCTGTTTGCTGTAATTGCTTAAATATTCAATTCAAGATTTTCCCCAAGAACTCAAGGTCTAGGTTATATGACAAGACACATCAGGAATTAAATCTCTTCCTACTTTAGAAGGAATAAAAACTAAAGTCGCAGTAAATCTGGGTTTAATATAAAACCAAACCTTTTCTAATTATTGCAGACCAGTTCCATTGCCTTTGCTGGTTCCTAAAATAAACACTGTAATTTTTAAAGCTTATTTAGCATTCTACATAGGCAAGCTATAGAGAGTCTTATTCTTTAACATTTTTTTCCTTAAATTTTGCTAAATTCTACCTGACACCCAAGCCACTCAAGGACATTGATTACAAGAATCACAAAGTGGTAATGAGTTTCACTATGTATCAGGTGTACTAGGTATGATGGCCTCTGTTATACTGAAGTAGCACACAACCTCCAAATATCACTCTCGTTTAGCATAACAAAAGTTGTGAGGAAGTTATTATTACTATTTATTATTATTATTATTATTGTTATTATTATTATTTTAAAATATCCTGCCCATTCTGCTTTTCATTTGGATTCACCATCCACACAGACTCCTGGGATCCAGGCTTTACTGTGTGTGGCTTGTGCTCTATAGTCTTTCCAGAGGAGCAAGGGGTATGTGGTAGGTACACAGTTTGTCCTAAAAATTCTACCCAGAAGTGACAAATAATTTCTATTAAAGTTTTCTTAACCCAAGCTAGTCACATGGTCATGCCTGACTTTCATTTGTGAAGATTCAAATCTATCATGTGCCTGTACAAAGCGCCCTCAGTGTTTATTGGAAAGTTGGCTTCTGACCCCTATACTGCCTCCATTGGACCAGAACTGGCTTTCTGGGTGAGGGCTCAGGATGACCGGTCTGTGGTCCATCATAGCTTGGCAGCTGTGATCCTGCCATTCGCTGTCTATCACAGCTTGGTAGCAGTGCTCCTGCGTTCATGGCAGCCCCACTGTTCCAGGCAAGGCACCTACTTCCTGGTGTGGAAAGCCAGAACACCCAGCACCATGTTCTGGGAGAAAATCTCTGCCCTCTAATTTTTTTTTAAAAAAAAAAAAAAAAAAAAAAAAAAAAAAAGCAATCAGGCAACTGAAAAAGATCAAAATTACTTTTCATTGAAATGAATTATACATTTTCCATAATTGCAGACTCATTGTGCACTTAAAGTCAAACCCAACGGCCTTAGGATTAATTCAGTAAATCTTTAGTTCTTCATGATTTACCCAAAGTGAGTTAGGTTCTAACATAGTTAATAAAGAAGCATGTCTGCTGTGTACTGCTGGGTAGATCATGGGGGCACCATGGGGCAGTGGGGGAACAACTCCCAAAGCCTGACGTGTATGAGAGAACCCAGTTGTGTTCTGAGGGGCCTGCTTGCTGAGTCAGTAACGAGTCTATGTCTCTCTAATACCTACAGTTTAACCTTTCTGAGCCTCTAAAATGCCAAGATTTTGTGAACTGCATTATTGTGGTATTCCACTGATAGCCTTGGGCATGACTACTTTAAATGCTCCAGATCTTTTTCTTCATGCTTCAAGTCATTTAAACATTGCAATAACCATATCTATTAGTGTGCTCTGTATTATTGTAAGAGAATGCTTGAGGCCGAGTAATTTATAAAGAGGTTTATTTGGTCCCCGGAACATCACGGCACTAGCATCCTGGCAAGGTTCCCCTTGCTACTTCACAACCTAGTGAAGAAGTAGAAAGAAAAATGTGTCCAAGCAGGATATGTGTGAAGAAGGAAGCTGGAGACTGGGGACTGGTAACTTCTATTTATAACAACCTTGGAATAAATCTACTACCTGATTCATCCAACTCCCTTCAGACCCAAATTGATCCATTCATGAGACTAGAACCCCATGACATAATTACCCTCTATGAGGCTCCATTTCACTTACTTTATGTCATTATGGAGCCCAGGCTAGCCTTGAACTTGAGACCATCTTATCTTTGCTTTCTGACTACTGAGACTGATAGCATGTTCCACCATATCTAGAAAAATATACCTTTCCCTCTTTTGGGAGTTGGGATCCAGCCCAAGCCCTTGAACGTGCTGGGTAAGCTCACTATCACTAATTCTTCCTCCCCTAGGCCTAGACCTTCACTTTTTAGAGCTTCTGCAGTCTCAGCACAGCATACTTGGGACAAACCATCTCCAGACCAAAAGCTGCTTCTAAGGCAGACACTAGTCCCACCACCTTTTAGACCACAGTTGAAGAAACAGTTCTAGAAAAAGTAAGTGCTTCATGTAAGGCCATACAGCTGTGAAATGTCGGGACAAGACAAACTCAGGTAGTCTCCCACAGCCCATGTGGCATGGGTCTGGAAACCTGATAAGGTGGGAAGGACTGAAGTAAAGGATAGACACACACACATAAGCATAAAGGACATCTGTGTGCAGGGGTGGGATCTCTGCTTGCTCTGATGGAGGGAACAGTCTGGAACCTCATCGACTTTGCTACGTAGATCACAGGGGGATGGATCAACTAGTCTCAGCAGGAGGTCTCTGTAGGCCAGTAGTCTACAGTCTCAGGCTGGGGGAGGAAGCTTCTGTTGCTAGCTTTTGCACACACTGGTCAATTGTGCATAAACACTCGCACTTACGCTTACTGTCAACACTCAGAAGAGGAGAAGGCTCTGTCCTTTCTAAGTCTGACCTGTGTCCCATGGGTTTGGGACCTTGGTCCTTGACATGGCTGTACTCATGTCACCAATACACATTCACTCAGTACTTCATCCACTTTACACAGCCACTCAAGTCTTCCCAGCTTCCCTCAGGAAGGTATTCTGACCCCACTAGCTCAATTTTCAGCTCTTATATGACACTGATTCTACTCTAAGGTACCTGAAGGCAGCAGGTAAAAAGGGGGGGGGGGCGGAGCAGAGCATTGTTATGGTTTTGTTGTGAAGAATTGCCCCAAAGTCTCTTGTGTTGAAGGCTTGGTGGCACTACTGAGAAGTGGCATGATCCTGAGGGCTCTGACCTAATGAATGGACTTACATTCTAGATGGGTTCTCAGTTCGATGGCACTCTTGGGAGGTTGTGGAAACTAGGAGGTGGGACCCAGGTGGAAGAGGCAGGTGACTAGGAGTACGGCCATGAAGGGTGTATCTTGTCGTAACCACTCTGTCTCTCTCTAGTTCTTGGCTGCCAAAGATAAGCAGTCTTCTTCTGCCATGCCTTTCTGCCAGAAGGATCCTGCATTGCCACAAGTAGAACAGCAATGGACCGAAGCCTCTGAAACAAGAAGCCAAAATAAATCCTTCCTCAGATTTCCTCAGGCATTTGCCATAGTAATGGCAAGTGACATACAAGACTAACCCGTCACAACAGGCATTCAGAATGAGGTAGTCCAGTTGACACAGGACGGGCTCATCTGCTTTCAAAAGAGTATAGACAAATAGGATATGGAGGCTCATAAATACAGTAGAGATCTAGAGTTTAGTCAATAATAAACTCACACTGGGGTTCTAACTATGTAAGGTAGCTCACTTGAATTGTTTTATTTAAGCCTTTATGGCATTTTAGGAGATAGCTTCTAACATTATCCCCAGCTGATAGAGAAAGTAATAGAGGCACAGAGAGGCCACAAGAAAAACCTGCCCATACAAAGCTAGTAACTGTCAGGACCAGGCATGAACTGTTGGTGCCCATCAGTCTACTTTAAACCAGTGTTTTGACGAATCGCAGAGGGGTTCCATTAAAACACACATGCTGGTCCCGTGGATCTGGAGGTGGGGGGGGGGACTGGTCTGCATGCTTCCAGGTGATGTCACTGGGCCAAAGATCGCACCTTAGACGGCGGGGCTTCTGAATGCTCTGTCTGAGACCCAAGTGGGCAGCAACAAGAGGAACCAAGGGTGATTAGCCTGGAGGCAGCTCAGTGGGGTGGAACTGAGTAACGTGGCTATCCTCAAACGTTCAAGGGTCTCCATGTGAAGAGCAGATCAGACTTGACTCCCAGAATTCTCGAGAACCGGATGATACAAGCCTGTCTTTATCTCCAGCCTTGGATCCTGCCTTTGAGCTTCACACTTCTACACCTATCTGCACAGCTAGCCTAGGCTATGCTTAATGCAGCTCAAACCTAGTACATCCCCGCTTCCCAGGTTTCTACCTCATTCACAATAGGAACTTGGAACCATCTGTACCCAGTCACCCCAACCTCTAAGCTGTCCCTGGGATTCCCTGTTTCAACAGCACATTTTTCTTCTCTTTATTTCCTTCCTTACCTTTCTTGCTGGTTCCAGCCCAGCATTTTCCCAAGGATCATAATGATCAGATTTCACACACTGGCTTTCAATCTGACAGTCTTCATTCCTCTTTCCACGCACGACTGCCAGGATGAGCTCTCTGTGGTCTGCTTCTTATCCTATACCTTCTTCTCTTTCGGGATGAGACCCTGTCTCCTCTAAGTGAACAATGATTTCTTTGCCTGAGTTTGTTCCTTGTGGGTTTTCCTGTCCTTATTCTTTTCCATGCCCATCTGGCCTATGAGACCCCAGACTCTGTGTTTTCCTCAGTTTTCTCCTTCCTTCTCATCCAAGCTGGTTCTACCATCTGGAAAGACCTTTGCCTGCCAGCTCTACCCACTCACTGCTTGTAATGTTATTTCTCCCAGAGGGAACTCTGACTTTCCCTCTTTGAGTACCCACATATGTAAAGTTTAATGGTCTGCCTAACTACTATGTGTTTAATATAGTAAGCCCTACTACTAAAATAGTTTTGGAATATATCTGTCTCTCTCTTAAATGATGTTTTATACAGACATCTACAAATTGCTGACATTACTTGTTTAAAAAAAAGTTGGAGTTCTCTTTATGTTGCAATATTTTTTAATTAATGATTCCCGGTGGCGGGTTTGCTACCCGCCTCAATGGTTTATGTACTCAAATGAAAGACACACACACAGACTTTATATTTTGATATGCCTTGATCAGCACAATAACTGGGCCACTGCCTGATAGAATCCACCTCCTGCTGACAATTTCAAGTTACAACTTACTAAATTCTGTGTTCTGTCTTGGCTGCCCAGTGGGCATCCCTCTGGGCCTCACTCTCCCACTCCTTCACATGGTGGCCATGTCTGTCTGTCATGCACTATTCTCAGGCAGGACACCTCTCCTCTCCTCCATGCTCTCTGGGCATGGCAGATTTCCTTCTCTTCCTCTCTCTGGGTCCCAAGCCTGGGAATCTCCCTGAAACTCCCCTCTGTCTGTCCTTTCCAGCTATTGGCTACCAGCATTTTTATTTACCGGCATTTTATCAGAACCAATGGGGGGGGGGTGCAGGTTTCCAAAAGCTACAAACATCACTAGGCCAAACCTACTACATCTTTCACTTCTCTTTATATTTGCATGCAATCTAATAGTCCCTACTGGTTCTATGTTGGAAGTCTATCCAGAGCCCAACCACTTCACACTGGCTTCCTGGATGACCTCGGCTATCTCTTAAGGTGTCCTTGACTCTCTCTTCTTACTCTCATGTAGCTAGCACAAAGCTCTGAACACACCAGTCAGCATACACAGTATCACCCTCTGTTCCTGACTTCTAGAAATTTCCAATAACTCTGAGAATGAAAACCAAAGCCATCAGCATGGCCCTTACAGTTTTCCCTGACCCAGTGTTCCTACCTTTTCTCTTTCCCACACACCACTCTCCAGCCATCTTGGTCTTCGTACTCTCAGCCAGGTTTGCAAGCAGACATCTCTTCAGAACTTCACTCTTGTTGCTCATCCATCAGAATGCTCTACTAGAGAATCACAGATGTCCTCTTTGTCTTCAGTCATGTCTCTATCCAAGTCACCTCCCCAGGATGGTCTTCCATAACCATCTTTTCAAAACTCATAGCTCTCTCACCCTCAACATGCTGCCCTTGGCTTATTTTCTCTATAATACTCTATGTCTTTAATTAGTATTTTACTGCTTTCTGTTGCTTCAATGACATAACATTTGATACTGGGTACTTCATAAAGAGAAGAGGTTTGTTTGGGCTTTGTGATTGGGACGATGGAGACGTTTAACATCAGGCAGCTGCATTAGATGAAGGCCCTGTGATGCCTCAACTCGTGTTAGAAGGCGAGAGGGTAAGGGAGGGCATCAAGAGAGGCAAGGCAGAGCGCCCACTGTAGATCAGCTATTCCCCTGGAGAGAGGTGGGAATCCATGTGAGGGTGCCGCCCCAATACCAAATCCTTCCCACAGTGTTCCATCTCTCA
Organism: Hylomyscus alleni; assembly: GCA_019843855.1. Taxonomy (NCBI): domain Eukaryota; kingdom Metazoa; phylum Chordata; class Mammalia; order Rodentia; family Muridae; genus Hylomyscus; species Hylomyscus alleni. Next base: position 14,219 of record JADRCC010567352.1, read on the forward strand.
GCATTCTGGGTTGAGCAATTAATATTCCATTACATGGGCTGCTAGGCAATCCCTTGATTTGCAACAGTTATATAAGTTTTGATTTTTTTTTTTTTTTTCTGAGACACAGGGTTTCTCCGTGTAGCTCTGGCTGTCCTGGAACTCACTCTGCCACCACTGCCCGGCTCTAAGTTTTACTTTTTTGTTGTTGTTGTTTTGTTTTTCAAGACAGGGTTTCTCTGTGCAGCCCTGGCCGTCCTGGAACTCACTCTGTAGACCAGGCTGGCCTTGAACTCAAAAAT
>JADRCC010567359.1:0-17630 GCA_019843855.1 Hylomyscus alleni
TCATGATTAGTCCTGGTAAGCTTTCACTACTGTAGAAAACAGTGGAAGGAAAGATCTGTCTCAACTTCATTTCCAAATGAACTAAGTCAAGATGTGGACATCTTCTTCAACCCAGAGCTGTATCCTATATGATGGGATAACAGGTAAAACACATGACAGGAAACCCCATCCCAAACTGGCTACTTATTCCTCCTTTTTTCTATCTACCACTTACTTTTGGCTTTTATGCAATTGCACTCATGAGATATCATATTGCCCTTCCCCTGAATGTATGATATTGAGGTTAAATTTATAGTTATTTTCTGATTCTGGACATCAGATATATAACATACTTATATCTAAAGAATATTTGGAGCCACTTCAACATAACACCTTCATATCCTTTGGGATTTTACACAGAAAAGCATAAGAACTTTTTTCTTTTAAGTCTGAAGTTAATCTATAAAATTCAGCTTTGAATAACTGAAAATAAATATATCTTGAAAGGTTAAAGATCTCACAAGATATAGATATTTTTATATTATCACAATTTATTTTAAACATGTTTTAATTTCCTAAGCTTGAAATATTCTCTGAGTGTGAGCAAGTTTTCCTGAGCCAAAACCTTCAATTATGTGGGGTTTTCAATGTAGTGTCTAAAAGCCAATTTGAAAGTAGGAAAATTTTGTCTACATTGTATGATTACAAGCAATGATATTTATTTTTGTCACTTTTTTTCCTTAATTCTCTGATGAAGTAATGACACTATAGAGTTTATTTACTATTAATAGAAACTCTAAAGCAAAAGACTATATTTACAAAGAAAGAGGTAATGAATAAATTGCCATATTAAATAACTGATTATGCATGCCTACAATTCATTCCTTGGCGCAGCTTAACTTTCATCTCTCAACTTAGCTATGATGGAAGTAAAATCATTTCTGTGATTTGAGAGTCATTGAAGTACAGCCTTATTACAATGAACTCCAATGTCTAAAAATTGTTCTTGTTTGGGGCTTGTACCACAGTAAGAGCCAAGAAATACAAAACAAACAAACAAACAAACAAAAAGACTTTATATATTTATGTTCATTTAAGAAAATACTAGTAGTGATGTATTATTTTAAAATATACAGTTAATATGTTTGGAGTTATTTAAAATTTATACGGAGAAAAATGTATGTATTTTCAGTATTGCTGTAGACAAACGTCTATATAACGCTGTTAAATTGATTGTTGTTTTATATCAAACAACTTTTATATTACTCATTTTTATTGTTATAATATTTTATAAATTTTAAGGAATATGGCAAAAAAATAGACATTGTAGGTATTGAAGAGGGGGTCTCTGGGAGGAGTTGGGGCACAAAAGGGAAACAATGTGATTTAATTCTGTATACTTAAAATATGTTTTTAAATGTTAACAAATTTAGACAAATTGAAATCATGTAACTTTTCTCATCATAATGCAATAAAAGTTAATAAAAAAACAATAACTGATTATGAAATTAGGTATATTTAAAAATGCTCATTACCATTGAGGGAATACAAGAAATTTTAAATTTTGTTAAGAAAGTCAGTAAAGTAATATGCTAAATGTAAGAATATGCAGAATTATGTGAGAATGATAGACCTAAATGAGATTTAGTTATTTCCTTTTTTCTTCCCCTCCCCCTTTTAATCACTGAAATATATGTTACAAGTTCGCATAATAAAAAGAACTTATTTGTAGGCTTTGGAATTGGGGATTTGGGAGCCATCATAACACTAACTCTGCCTCCACCTGTATCTGAAAATTATTGATTAATGTATTTTAACTGACAAGTTTGTCTCAGTTTTACATGTTGTGGTAATGCAAAAATAATTCTAATACAGCATTTTAATATGAATACAATTTAAAGCAGTTTTATGGCAGCATGAATCAAAAAGGAAAATTGTAAAGATAATGATAAGAAAGTAGGAATATGAGAAAGAACTTAAAAAATATGCACAAAATAAAGTAAGGGGAATATGGACTAGTAAGAAATATCTATGGGTAAAATATAAAGATTGTCCGGATACTATTTTTATATGACCAATTTGCATTTGGGCATATTTTTATATGGAAAAATTAAAATAATCTAGAATGGCTTGTCAATGACAACTTGTTTTATTTTGCCTGTATGTTATTAGCTGACATGATTAATAGTATAAAGAAGATGATTACAAATTTCTTTTCACATGATGTTAGAACAACATTTAGAATGTTCAGACATAGATATCTATAATATCAATTTAAAAAATGTACATTGCTAAACTTTGCAGAGAGAAAACTATACTAAAGTTTACAGCATATTGAAATAATTCATACAACTAAACTATACTTCCAAAAACATTATAAAGCATTTTCTTACTGATATTGCATATGGAGAGAATAAGGATATTTTCTTGAAATTGAAGAAATAGTTTCAAATGTAATTGATATTTTAGAGAAAAAATTATAATATATAGAATTGATAAAAGGGTCATTTCTTTCCTATTTATTGTTGACAAGATGGTTATAACAATGAATTCCACATAGTAGAGCAATTTGTCCCACAGAGTTGGCAAAACAAGAATAAACACATTCAATATGTTTTAATAATGAATGGACAGAAGAGTCAAGTTTTCAGGTAGATCTATTTCTGAGACCACTTAAGTCCTCAAATAGTCTTGATAAGTTAATTTTTACTTTTCCTATATTTTAATGACATTTTTTCATACCATTTCCATATAGTTAATGTGTTGATATGATTGTTAGCTCAAAACAGTGAATAAAAACAACCTTAGAAAAGACTATAGCACCTATAAAGGGATGTATTCCTGGACTGATGGAAACAGACAGACAGACAGAGAGACAGATAGAGATATCAAAAATAAACCATAAAGAAAAGGAAATCTACTCAGTACATAAATATGTAACAAGATTTAATCAGTAATAAATTTCCCACCAAAGAAAAACACAAGAATATGTGGCTTCACAGTTTATTCTTTCTCAACATATAAAAAAATTTTAATACTAACTCTTAAATTACTTTTAAAAAAATTAAAAAGATATATATCTGTCAAATTCACTCTATGAATTCAACTTTACACTGATTATAAAACCAGACAAGGCAACCAAGACATAAATTTATGCTTACAAACACACAATTGAAATCTCTTTGAACTTAAATGCAATTACTTTTTTTGTAAAAAAAAATAAACAGTTATACAACTGAATAAACCTCCATATTAAAAAATTTACTATGTAAAGATATGACAGAAAATTAAATTACTACATTGTTAAAGAACAGTGGGTATATGAAGATGGCTCATCATATGTAAATTAATAACAGTTTTTCACATGAACATACTGAATGGCAAAATGCTTAATACTGTATTAATAGACATGAGAAATAGTCTACAAAATCCATGATTCCTTCCTGATAAAGATAATCTAGAAATAAGGTATAATGTGGACAATGTCCTTTTACAGGTGATAATCTCTTCACCTGTGAAAATACCACCTAATTCTCTCCTAAAAGCCTATCAATACCCAAAGTCAAACTCAACAATGGTACATGAGGAATTGCTTTAAGTAGTCACATGATTCTTCATCAGTAGTGTACTTACATGTCAACAATAAACTTTTTGAAAATGAAATTAATCCCATTTATTCTCACCAAATATCAATGTTTATATAAATTTAAACAGAAAAATGAAGGATATCTATGAAAAATTATAACTAATATAAGAAGTTGAACATTTACACAAAAATAAATATATTTCTTTTATGTGTTTGTATATTTTAAAGAATTAATAAATGTTGATAGGCTATCAGTTTGTAGTATTTTCTGAAGATTCTGAGATTTGAGATCTTCTAGGTTTGCTCTTTTCCTCAGGATAATTTGCTGTTGATCTTTTTTGGTGCTTTCGTAATAATTTTAGGATTATTATTTATACTTTGTATTTTTGTAAATATTATTATGATTCAGTATATAACCATAATGCATACTACAAAGTCTTGGAAGGAAGAACAGCATGCTACTATCATAAACCCAGATATATAAATCAATAAAAAAGATGGAGAAAGAAAAATGTATTCCAAGTACATCCGCCCTAGTTATTTTAGTCAAAGGTGAATTCTCTCTAGGTTAACTTGGAAATGGAGATATGGCTCTTGCCTAACCTACCTCATTTTTCTAATTCTAATTTTTTACATAGGGCATGTGAGTGAATATCTAACAAGGTTGTAATAAAAAATGTTAGTATACCTTATGAACTGGTAAAGAAGCAAATGCAACAATTTTTCTAGACAGAATATTTAAAATATGGCTCTATTTTTAGTATATTGATGCCAGATTTAGAAAGTAAGATAGTGTTAGATAGTATATTTGTACTCATCACATACTAAATACTTCAGGAAAATAAAACAGGGTGAATTTCCCTAGCACAGAATGTTCTAAATGAACTTTATATGCTCCCACTCAGAACTCAGTTCATTGAAGCAGTAACACACTGTGAATTATGTTACTAGGAAGTTTATAAAGGTAGTTTGCCTGCAGAATAAAATCTGCCTTACTAATGGATTTTTTTTAAGAGAGTGAAGACATTCCAACTTAGTCTCTCAGAACAAATTTTAATTGATGAAATCAGGTCATACTGATTCTGCATCTGGACCTATAAAGAGTTTTCAAATAATGTCCTCTGAGGACTTTTTTCTTAGCTATATTTTTATTTATGTGTAGAAACTACTTATAATGTATTCTAATCATATATAAAGTTGGTTGGCTTGAAAAGTGTGAGAACAATAATTCAGTAGAATGTACAATGTTATAAAATAGTTTCCACTCAGCACTTGTAATAATGATTTTATTTTTTAATTAATTTTTATTAGATATTTTCTTTATTTCTTTTCCCTTTTCCCCTCCAAAAAATGAAATAGAATAAAAACAAAAACAAAAACAAACAAACAAACAAAAGAACCACTATTCTCTTCCCCCCTCCTCCTGCTCACAGCCCACTCTCTCCCATTTCCTGTCTCTGGCATTCCCCTACATTGGGCATGAACCTTCACAGGGCCAAGGGCTTCTCTTCCCATTGATGACCAAGTTGGCCATCCTCTGCTATACATATGCTGCTGGAGCCATTAGTTCCACCATGTGTACTCTTTGGTTGGTGGTTTATTCCCTGGGAGCTCTGAGGGTACTGGTTAGTTCATATTGTTGTTCATCCTAATGGGCTGCAAACTCTTCAGCTCCTTGGGTCCTTTCTCTAGATCCTTCATTAGGGACCCTGTACTCAGTCCAATGGATGACTGTGGGCCTCTACTTCTCTTTTAGCCAGACACTGTCAGAGCCTCTCAGGAGATAGCTATATCAGGCTCATGTCAGCCAGCACTTGCTAACATCCACAATAGTGTCGGGATTCATGATTGAATATGGGAAGGATTCCCAGGTAGAGCAGTCTCTACATTGTCCTTCTTTCAATCTCTGCTCCATAGTTTGTCTCTGCAAATTCTTCCATGGGTATTTTGTTCCTCCTTTTGAGAAGGAACAAAGTATCCACACTTTGGTTTTCCTTCTTCTTGAGTTTCTTATGGTTTGTGGATTGTACTTTGTGTATTCCAATCTTCTGGGCTAATATCCACTTTTCAGAGAATGCATACCATGTGTCTTCTCTTGTGATTGGGTTACCGCAAAGCTCAGGTGACAGCAGATGCTAGAGAGGTTGTGGAGAAAGAGAAACACTCCTTCATTGCTGGTGGGATCGCAAGCTGGTACAATGACTCTGGAAATCAGTTTGGCAGTTCCTCTGGAAATTGGACATAGTACTACCAGATGACCCAGCTATACTACTCTTGGGCATATACCCAGAAGATGTTCCAACATGTAATTAGGACACATGCTCCACTATGTTCATAGCAGCCTTATTTATAAAATCCAGAAACTGGAAGCAATCCAGATGTCCCTCAACAGAGGAATGGATACAGAAAATGTGGTACATCTATACAATGGAGTACTACTCAGCTATTAAAAACAATGAATTTATAAAATTCTTAGGGAAATGGATGGATCTGGAAAATATCATCCTGAGTGTGGTAACCCAGTCACAAAAGAACACACATGGTATGTACTCTGATAAGTGGATATTAGCCCAGAAGATCATAATACACAAAGTAAAATCCACAAACCACAAGAAACTCAAGAAGAAGAAATAATATTTTTAAATGGATAACAATTTAGTTGTTTTTAATTATAGTGGTATAGTTATATCATTTTAATTTTCATTCACATGTTTTTTTTTGTTGTTGTTGAGGTCCAGGAATTGCTCTACAAACTACAAAAACACCAATCTTGTTCACACTAGGTTGGTTTATTGAATGCACACACTAAAACTGAACAATTCAGGCTGTAACTCAGTATTTGGGGCTAAAGCTATGACCTCCAATATCTTCTCTATTAGCTTATAAAGACTAAAATCACAAAAACCACAGTGAGCTCATATACAGTGGTCAGCTCTGACTCAAGCTATTTTAGACAAAATAGTTCATTTTAACCTTTAATTTGATGGGTCCTATGTAAAGCTTTATGGAATTTCTTAAGACTAGCAAACCTCCTACAGAACACAACAGGGTATGTGATTACCATGACCTTGCTCTGAGTCAAGTTATTTTTCTATGCCAATGTGTGTCAGGCATATTACAGCAACAATATGAAATAGGTGTCAGACCTGGAACAAAAATACTACAGATATGCTTGGGGGTAGACTTTAGCAATTTTATTTTTATCTGTTTGATTAGCAGGTATTTAACATACATATTCCAGAAACTAGGAATAAACATTATTTCTAATATAATTATAGATATGCATTTTAAATAAAAGAAATAATAATAATCCATGACATTATTAATGATACTCTGTTATGCTAGCAGACAGGGAGCTAGCATGAGTATCCTCTTAGAGGCTTTGACAGTTACTCAGAAGAATGCAAATTTTATTGGAAAATAATGGTTGGAGTGTGGGGACTCTTATGGAAGAGTATGGGGAAGGACTGAAGGTTCTGTAGAAGATAAGAATTCCATAGGAAGACAGAGTCAACTAACCTGGACCTTTGGGGGCTCTCAGAGACTAAATCATCTACTAAAGAGCATACACCTGCTAAACCTAGGCTTCCTTCCATATATATAGCAGCTTGGTATAGGATATGGTCTAGCTGGACTGCCTTGTCTGGCCTCTGTGAGAGAAGATGTGCCTAGCCCAGCACATTTGCCAGGGTTGAGGTATGCTTGGGGGGGGGGTAGGAGAGAGGCACCAATCCTTTCAGAGGAGAAGAGGATAGAGGATGGAAGGTTGGATTGTGGGCGTATGTGACCAAGGGGGAGAGCAGTGAGCAAGTTGTCAGGTCAATAATGAATGAATGAATGAATGAATGAATGAATGAATGAATAAATACATAGTAAAAAGAAATAATCATATGCTGTTATAACAGCAAGTATCACAACTTTTTTTATCTTTTTCTTTATTTCAAATCTCTGAACAAGAATAATATGCTATGTTAAAAAGCAAAACTCTAACACAAGGTTATCCTACACTCAAGAAATCACAGGAAATTAATTCATCTCACAACACACCCAAAAGAAGAGCATTATACACACATAATACTACCTCCAACAACAAAAATAACATGAACTAAAAATCATTAGTTTTTAACATCTTTCAATATCAATGGCCTCAATTCCCTAATAAATAAACACAGGCAATATATTAAATATACAAACAGGATCCATCATTTTGCTGCATAGAAGAAACATATCTCAGCAAAATGACAGATACTAACTCAGAATAAAGGGCTGGAAAAAAGTTTTCCAAGTAAACATTTATAAGAAATAAGCTGAAGTTGCCATTCTAGTATCCAATAAAATAGACTTCCATTCTAAAGGAATCAAAAGATATGGGAAAGGATAATTCATACTCATCAATGGAAAAATTCACCAAGGTGAATTCTTTTATTTTTCTGAGACAGGGTTTCTCTGTGTAGCCCTGGCTGTCCTGGAACTCACTCTGTAGAGCAGGCTGGCCTTGAACTCAGAAATCCACCTACCTCTGCCTCCCAAGTGCTGGGATTAAAGATGAGTGCCACCACCGCCCAGTCCAAGGTGAATTCTTAATTCTGAACATCTATGCCCAAATGCAGGGACATGAACATTTGTAAAAGAAATTTCACTAAAACTCAAATCACACATTGAATCTCACACAATAATACTGGGGGATTTCAATATCCTATTCTCACAAATGGACAAGTCATTGAAACAGAAAATAACAGATCACTATGAAACTAACAGTAGTTATAAACCAAATGGATTTAACAGATATATACATTTCACCCTATCACAAAAGAACATAGCTTCTTCTCAGAGCCTCATGGAATCTTCTCCAAAATTGACCATATAATCTGACACAAAACAAGGTTCACCAGAAGCAAGAAGATTAAAATAATTCTATGTATTCTATCAGAACACCAAGTACTAAGGCTGGACATCGATAACCACAAAAAAAATAGAAAACCCACCTACTCATGGAAACTGAACAATTCTCTATTCAATGATAACTTGGTCAGGGGAGAAATAAAATACTTTTTCAGATTCAATGAATATGAAGGCACAACATTCCCAGACTTATGGGACACAATGAAAACATGATGAACTGAAATTTCAGCACAAATTACCTTCAAAAAGAAATTGTAGAGAGCCTATACTGGCAATGTAACAGCACACCTGAAAGCTCTGTAACAAGAAGAATCAAATACATGCAAGAGGAGTATAGATGGCAGGAAATAATCAAACTCTCAGGGCTGAAATAATCCATTTAGAAACAAAAAGTATGATTAAAAAAAATAAGCAAAAGCAAGAGCTGGTTCTTTGAGAAAATCAACAAGGTAGAAAAACCCTTAGCCAAAATAATTACAGGGCACAGAAAGAGAATTCCAAATTAACAAAATCAGAAATGGAAAGCTAGACACAACAACAGAAAATGAGGAAATTCAAAAAATCAGAAGGTCTTATTAAAAAAGCCTATACTCAACAAAACTGGAAAATCTAGAAGAAATGAATGATTTTCTAGACAAGTAAACTATCTAAACAGTCCTATAACCCCTAAGAAAATAGAAGCAGTCATCGAAATGCTCCTAACAAAAAAAAGTCCACATGATTTTAGTGAAAAATTCTACCAGACCTTCAAATAAGAGCTAATAACAACATTCCTCAAACAATTCCACAAAATAGAAACAGAAGGAACACTACATAATTCATTTTTTGAAACCACACTTACTCTAATACCTAAGCCACACAAAGACCCAGCAAAGTAACCCATTATATATCTTCAAAGGAAAAAAAATCACACAGTCATCTCATAAGATGCAGATCAAGCCTTTGGCAAAATACAACACCTGTTCATGTTAAAAGTCTTGGAGAGATCAGGAATTCATGACACATACCTAAACATAATAAATGAACTATACAGAAAACCAATGGCCAAAATAAAATTAAATGCAGAAAAACCTGAAGCAATGCAACTAAAATCAGAGGGTAGACAGAGCTGCCCACTCTCTCCCTACCTATTCAATATATACTCGAAGCCCTATCCAGAGCAATTAGACAACAAAAGGAGATCAAAGGATACACATTTGAAAGGAAAAAGTCAAAATATTATTATGCAGATGATATGATAGTATACATAAGCAATCCCAAAAATTCTACCAGATAATTCCTACAGCTGATAAACACCTTCAGCAAACTGGCAGTATATAAAATTAACTCAAACAAATCAGTAGTCTTTCTTTATATAAATAATAAATGGGCAAAAAGAGAGATTAAGGAAACAACACCCTTCACAATGGCCAAAAATAAAATATCTTGGTGTAACTCTAACCAAAAGTTGAAAAAAAACCAGATGTCTCTCAACTGAGAATGGATACAGAAAATATGGTTCATTTACACAATGGAATACTATTCAATTATTAAAAACAAGGATATCATGAATATATAGGCAAATGCATAGAAGTAGAAAATATTATCCTAAGTGACGTAACCCAGACCCAAAAGGAAATGCATGGTATTTACTTGCTGATAAGTGGATTTTAGTCAAAAAGTACAAATTACCAATCATATAACTCATAAACTGTATGTAGTTTAACAAGAAGGAAGGCCCAAGTGAGGATTCTTCAATCTCACTTAGATGGGGGAACATAATAATCATGGGGGGCAGAGGGAGTTACCTCGGTGAAGAAGGGAGGGAGAGAGGAAAATGGGAGCAAGATCAGGTGAGGAGTGAGAAGAGAATCCCAGAGGGCCAAGAGAATGAATGAAAATATGTGGCTTCTGGGGTTAACGGGCCGGAGACACCTCTACAAAATCTCTAAGACCTAGGATGTTCAAGTTTCCCAGGACTCAATGGAGTGACTTTAGCCAAAATGCTTACTAGTGCGGAGATGGAACTTGAACAGACCACTTACAGTAAATAAATAGGACCCCCGATGGAGGGATGGGGCCATAAGTTCTGTGACTCTAGAGAACCCTGACTAATACAGGGTCTCTCACCCATCTGCAAAATTTTGACTTAGAATTGTTCCTGTTTATAGGTAATACAGGGACAAAAATGGAGCAGAGACTGAAGGAAATGGCAATGACTTACCCAACTTGTGATACATCTCATGGGCAGATACCAAACCCTGACACTATTGCTGATGCCATGTTGTGCTTGCAGACAGGAGCCTAGCATAACTGTCCTCTAAGAAGCAGCTCCAGCATCTGAATGAGATAGATGCTGATAATTACAACCAACTATTGGATTGGGGTCTGGGACCCCATGAATGAGTTAGGGGGAGGATTGAAAGAGCAAAAGGGGATGGCAATCCCATAGAGAGAACAACAGTATCAACCAACTCAGACCCTTAGAGCTCCCAGAGACTAAACCACCAACCAAAGAACATACATGGGCTTGTCTGTGGCCCTTGGCACATATGTAGCAGAGAACTGCCTTGTCTGGCCTTAGTGGGAAAAGATATGGCTAAACTTGTAGAGATTTGATGCCTCAGAGAAGGGTAATGCTGGGGGAGTGAGATAGATGGGGGAAAGTCATGAAGGGAGCACCCTCTAAGAGGCGAAGTGAAGAAGGGTTAGGGTGAAGAACTCCAGGAATGGGGAAAGGAAGGGTGTCAAAATTTGTAATGTAAATAAATAAAATAATTTAATAAAAAAAAACTCTTTCAAAAATGTCTAGGACATGTCCAGAAAACAAGTCACTTTAATTTATAATCTCATTAAGACAGTTAAAAATTTTCAGTTGTATGTGCCCATGTGAAGTATGTAGGCAACAATAATTAAAGTGGTGGTCATGGATTAGAAAAGAAGAGAGAGGACACAAAGGATTTGAATGATGACGGGAGAGGGAAGATTTATGGACATGCATTACTTATGTATGAAGTTCTCAAAAGTAAATTTAAATTTAGGAATATATCTTTTTATAAATGATTTTATATCTTATGAATGCCAAGTATTTCTTCATTTTGAACAACCCATAAGCCCTGTTCCTGCACTCTTCTCATTCATTAATATTGCAGAATCTCTTATTGTAATCCATACAGCTCTTGTGAAAGCTCACCACCTTGTTATTTCTATCCCATTAGAAGCTCAATCACATTATACTTCCCAGACCCACGCTTCCTTCTGCCTGCATGGAGATGCTAACTCTTAATAGAACATGTTCGAATATAAACTGTGGACTACATTGGAATCACAAGATTTTTGGATAAGTGCCCATATATTATTTCAAATAGTCTTTGTTTTTGTTTGGGTTACAATTCCTGGATCTAGTGATATTTTAGAATTTAACAATATTCAATAAGTCTTAAATTTCTGACATTGTTTTGAAGCTATTGAAGGCATGAGGGCATTGAGAGGCTGAATTCTCACTAAACTCGTAACTAGCCCCAACCCCAGCGAGGGTCAATGCTGCATTCCTTATCATTCCTTATCCTCTAAAGCTTAAAAACGAAAGTTGGTCAACCTCTTCTGTTCAAAAATACAAGATATAATTCTTGTTCAACATGCCTATGTGGTTAAGAGCACTGACTTCTGTTCAGAAGGTCCTGAGTTCAAATCCCAGCAACCATATGGTGGCTCACAACCGCCTGATCTGATACCCTCCTCTGAGGTATCTGAAGACAGCCACAGTGTACTTACATATAATAAATGAATATTTAAAAAAAAAAAACAAAAAACCCAACAACAACAAAACGCCAGGCGGTGGTGGTGTACACCTTTAATCCCAGCACTTAGGAGGCAGAGGCAGGCGGATTTCTGAGTTCAAAACCAGTCTGGTCTACAGAGTGAGTTCCAGGACAGCCAGGGCTACCCAGAGAAACCCTGTCTCGAAAAAACAAAAGCAAAACAAAATAAAACAAAACAAAAAAGAATATTGTACCACAAATTTTAAGATTCCAGACATTTAATATACTCCAGAGCTATGGAATATATGGACAGTGCAGTATTTTTGCTGTTCTAGTATTTTTTTCTATATAATTCTATTGAGAATATATTAAGTGATCTATAGAAGGCAAGAATTAGAGAAATATAAGGGTAACTTAAGCAACAATAATGAATAATTGATTTTAGTAATGCAAACATAACTCAATGATACTGCTGGTGTGTTCCAGACCACTGTCAGTAAAGTAGTCACAATAAGGTAAGTCACATTGCTGTTGTTTTCCCTAAAGAGTAATAAAGTCTAAAACTAATCTTTATGTTATATTACAGAGTAATCCTAAAAAAAAAAATTACATCGAGAATCAATTTTAAATTTTATTTAAGGAATCAATTTTAAAATAAATTATTGTCAAAAATATCAACAATTACATGATGATTATTATGATGATTATTTATCAGCATTTTGCTAGTAGAGTCCCTTGTTTTGGGATAGATAGTTGCTGACTGATCAAGGTGGCAATTGTTCAATCTTTGGTGGGGATGACAACTTCTTCAAGTGAGATAAAGTTGATGCATCACACACTAACTTCATTTCATGAAAAATTTCTTTGTGGCATGTGATACTTTTTCAAAATTTTCACCCATGGTTAAGTTATCTTAAAATTGAAGTCAGGCCTCTCAAACTTTGCTCCTTGTTTATCAACTAAACTTTTACACTATTCTAATTATTTTCGTGTTATTGCACTAATGTTCACATCTTTACTGGGAGTGGGCTCCATCTCAAGGTTCAACTTTCCTTACTCAACCATAAGGAATATAAACTCATCCACTAGAAACAGATGATAAGATTTTAGGAATTCACCAGCATAATTAAGACACACTTTTAAATAGTGTGTCACACTATTTTTCATCACATCTGATGAAAACTTGAGTATGAGTTCCTCATACTTAATGCGTTCAACTTCTTTTAAACACTTGTTGATGTTGGTACTTTGTCTCTCTTCATGAATATTCACAATTAAATACAGAAACCGAAACTATTTTCAGATAGTGTTTCAATCGATTAGCCTAGATTCATCATAAGAACCTATTAGAAATGGTCAAGATAGCCTTTAAGACAGAGTTTTTCAGAGAGTCTTGAAATACAGTACTGGGTCCAGAACCATGAATTACAAAATGAGTATCTTCTTAGCAAACATGAATGTAGTATCAATCATATTGCACGCTAGACTTGGTAGCTTAGGTGAACTATTCATGAATAGCAATATTTTGAAAGTAATAGTTTTTGAGTAGTCTGTCTCAAGAGTGAGCACAAATAGACACTATTTACTATGGCTCTTATGGTCCCTAGGATTTGAAAGATAAATAAACACTGGCTTCACTTTAGGCCACCAGCTATATTAACCCTTAATAAAAGACTTAGTATAATTTTGCAGCTTTGAATGCCGGCATTGACATTTCCTCCCTAGATATTAAAGTCCTAGATTTCATCTTCTTTCAGAGTGTTGAAAATACATTATTAGGCATAAGAATTTTCATTGTTGATCTGAGTTAGAACTATTGATAACCTTCTCATTAGCACTGTTTTTCCTAGTGCCGTTATATATTATGTAAATGGTCACTTCCCTTAAGTTGGGAACCAATCTCTGATGCTTGTGTGACTTTAATTTGAAACTTCTTTAGCACTCAACATTCACAGAGTAGAAAAAGTTAGAGCTTTGCTTTGGATTGGCCCTAGCTAAGCAGATTAATGTAGACTATTAAGTCTTCTATGTTGTCTTAAAAAATTCCCCATATTAGGAAAAAAAGTCTATTACACCTTCTTATCATTATCTAGATGCAATGCTAAATATATTAGCACAAAAGCAGAGCTACAATTTCCTATGCCAGTTATCAAGAAACCATGTAAACATATACTATTATGTTTATAAAATACAGTATCAACAGGTGTCTCATTAATCCCAAATCAAATATGCCTTCAGCTGAAATCTCTGTAACAAAGTATGACTGGAGTTGACAGAGATGGCTATCTTCATTGATCAGATCATAAATATTGTCCGGAAGTTGTATCTAAGTAGATGTAATGTGATCTGTCATTTCAAAATCCCTCCTATATGACTTTCCTGCCACAATGTACTATTTATCCTCAGATCATGACCTAAAGTGAACCCTTTTTTCTTTTACTTAATTTTTCAAGTATTTTATTACAATATTGAAAAATAGATAATATACCTAGTAAGGTTAAACCTCATTTTGACATTTGGTAAGTTAGTCAGTTTCATTTTTAAAAATATATTTTGTTATCTTTTTCTCAAAAAGTTGGTCATTGTGATTTTTTTCTTTTTACAGAGGCTAGATCTACTTTGGTCTTATAACAAACATGTCCCATGCTAAACATATCTGGGCCTGGACATAAAAGAGATTTTTGCTGCATTACTGGGCTAGTAAGTCTTATCAATCAGAGTTTTTTCTGATCTTGTATCTTCTTCTACTATCATATCATAAGTTACAGGAAGACACACACAATTTTCTTCCAACCTGTTCTACTTCTTTATTGATTTTATTTCCAAGCAAGCAGGATACCTCTTGCTCTATTCAATATTTAATGCTTGCAGCAAATCAACATTTGCCTTATAGCCAAGTAACCACAGAAACTGCCTTTGGCCCAGTTTTAGTGGGTCTATCTTTCACTACTTCTGTCTTCATTGTGCCTCATAGGGGAGATAATCCCGGGGATACTAAGTCCACTTTATCCAATAGCACATACCCTCATTTCTGCCACTGTATTACACGTAGAGCATCCAGCTTCATGACAGAATTTTAGTTTCTCCAGTTCAGTATATAGTGTTGACATCTCCATTCCAACTTACAATGTAAGTCTACATTGTAAATTATATATTTTTATTGACCTATCATCTAATATACACACACACATATAATCTATCTATAATATATATTATATTATATATAATATTTATATAATATATTATATATTATATTATAATATATGTTATATATAATATAATAAATATAATATATATATTATATATATAATATATATATAAAATATTCCTTCTATCAGCTTTGTTTCTATAAGAACACTAATTCAATGGATAATGTCATGTTTGGCCCTTTCTGATTCCTGCTCTTTTCCTTTCTATACCACAGCATTTCCTTAACAGTGTTATGATTTGGAGATCTCTCTGAAAAGCTAATCTATAAAAGACAAAGCCCTGGTGCCATGGCCCATATATCCACTAATTTTAACAAATATTTATGAAACAGACGTCATAAGACAGTTACTCTATTGCAATCTGATTTGATTTGTCCTCAAAGAATGCATGTAGTTTTACTCTTACATTGCTATCATGTATAAAACAGCAATTGATTTCCTGAAATGAAGGGTGAATACCAGAGAAAGAACACAGAGAAAGAAACAGAAACACATGCAGGTAAGGAAGATTTATCCATCAAGAAAAGCTATGTCTCCTAGGAGGTGAGGCTCAGAATGCTGCATACCATTGGTGAGTAAAGGTCAGTTTGGGGAAAATAATCACATTTTAAGTTAAGTCGAGCCTCTAGTTGTGAAAATGAAACTGAATAAGGTAAAAGGAGGTTAAAGCCACATCTTAGCACTGAAATTGGACAATAAGTGGCAAATAACATTTCAACATAGACAGAACCTATTACGCGTGTTCTCTCTGTCTGTGACAGTGCTATTAAGAGAGGCCAGTCAACATCCAATTATGTCAGAGGTTCAATTTCTGCCTTCAATTCTCATACCACTGGCTGTAACACAAAAGGTTCAGTTCACAGGCTTCAGGTTCTTTTCCTGAGTCACTAAGAAAATGCAATGTTGCAATGAATACATGTGGGGGATGTGGTGGGGGGAAGTAGTGAAGGTGTATTTTTTTTTAACAGAGAAACAAAAACTACAGCAAATCAATTTTTTAAAAAGTTATAACTTCACCTAAAACCAGTGACCTTTATGCAGAACTCTTTGATGCCATTTGCAAACTTCAAAATAAAACCAGCTTTTCTTCCTTCCTTCCTTCCTTCCTTCCTTCCTTCCTTCCTTCCTTCCTTCCTTCCTTCCTTCCTTCCTTCCTTCCTCTCTCTCTCTCTCTCTCTCTCTCTCTCTCTCTTTCTTTCTTTCTTTCTTTCTTTCTGTTTTATAACTTTTGAGACAGTGATTTACTATTTAGCTGGTACTCCTGATATTCGCTATAGATCATGCTGGCTCCAATCTCATAAAGCTCCACCTGCCTCTCCCTCCCATGGTGGGATTAAAGGCCTACACTACCATACCCAGGGTAGTTTATCTTTTAACAGTACTCTTAAAATTGCCTTTTTCTGATCAGAATTTGCCGTTTTTATCTTCGTGAATGTCTTATTTTTCCTATTTTAATTGGTTATTTTATTTATATTTGCCTTTTAAATATTATCCCCCTTTCCAGTTTCCCCTCCACAAACCCCCTATCCCTTCCCCCACCCACTTGTTTCTATGAGGGTGCTCCCCCACCCACCCACCCTCTTCCACCTTAGTACCTTAGCATTCCCCTACACTGGGTCATTGATCACAGGACCAAGAACCTCCACTCCCACTGATGGCCGAGAAAGACCATCCTCTGGTACATATGGAGTTGGAGTCATGGGTCCCTCTATGTGTACTCTTTGGTTGATGGTTTAGTCCTTGGGAGCTCTGGGACATCTGGTGGGTTGTCAGTAACATAGGGTGTTGACTGCTGAAAGAGCAGAAAAAAGGCTAAAAACATGATAATTGAGATTCTAATAGCTTTCCTGTGCTGCTCTGAAATTCAGTGCAAAGAAACATGTTGCAGGAATATAAGCAGTCTTTTAAAATGACTATTCCATATGCCTGGAAAAGCATGGGTTGTACTGAATTTGGGTATTTCCTACAGACTAATGCTTGGATAAGAGAGTTGTCACAGCAAGATGGAATCTTTGTGGCCATGCTTCTCTTTATAACACTACAACAGAGTCCACAGGAGCAGAAACTCAGTCTAATGTCATTGTGCACATTGATGCTTTTACATCAGAATAAATGGCTTCTAAATAAAATGAAATAAACTCTTCTTTCATTTGTATTGTTAAATTGTAATGTTTAAAGTAGTACTTTGCAAGTTATTTTCAAAGTATTTAGTGG
>JADRCC010567360.1:0-27995 GCA_019843855.1 Hylomyscus alleni
TTGTCAATATATTTCCCAGTTATAGCTATTAAACTTACTCCCTTAAATGGATTAATCAGCTTCTATTCCAATTACCATCCAAGCAATTGCACACACACACACATACACCTACACACACACACACACACACACACACACACACACTAACACACACTTTGTGTTTTGTGAAAACGACTGTCTTTCTTTATTTCAGTGAGCTCAGTGTAAAATTTGTTCTTTACAGTATGTTTTACAAATAAATTGACATTATCAAACTGTTTTTTCCTTCCCTAATAAAGGATTGGACTTCTGATCTTTTCTAAAAATAAATATCAATAGTAATTGGCTATGTGGCATCCTTAATTTGAAATATAAAATATCAATATAGCAGCATTTTAGCTGAGGTGACAGCAGCTTGATAACATGATTAAAATACATCTTGCAAATAAGATTTGTATCTTGCCTAGTATTTAAAAATAATTATGTAATTTAAGAGAAGTCTTCAAAACTACAAGTTTTCAGTGATTTGAAAGTACTAGTATAGTTTAATTCTTCACAAGTGAAGTGCAAACTATTTCCACAAATGTGCATATTTTATAAATGTAGCTTTCTTTTTCTTTTAAGAATATTTTCCTAGATAACAAACTTCAAAGATAACAGCAAACATGCTTCTTTGTGAACATGCCCAAATTATTCATAATAAAGGACATTTATCTGTGTAGTATACTCCTATTACTTTCAGCCTTGGTCCAAGTCAAGTATCTAGCTTGGAAAAAAATCTTCTGAGGCATCACTTTGACCCTGAGTTAATCTGGTTAATGTGGGGATCTAACTAATCATGATTTCATTCTACCGTCGTGATTCTGTAAAGAGTGGGTTGGAATAATTATAACTTACATATGTATCTGCCAGCTTGATTGCTGATGATAGACATTGCCTGCTGGAAAACTATGCTTAATCTTTATATGCTTGGCATATGTACACTCAATAAAGGCTTATTTTTCTCTTCTATTTCTTAGCAAAAAAAAGGTTGCAATATTATCAGAACTCCATGCTTGGAATTCCAACCACATCCAAACATATATTCAGTCATCTTTCTCCAAACCAGGAACCACTGCTCTCAATAGAGGAATCTGTGTTTGAATTAATAATCTTTTGAATCAGTCCCTGAAATATCATCTGCACTGAAAAACTTTATTAGATTTTATTTATCTATCTGCATATTTATTGTGTGTGCATATTCATGTGTGTGTGTGTGTGTGTGTGTGTGTGTGTGTGTGTATGGGAGTGTATGAGCACACAAGTGAGTGCATCTGTGTATATGCATGTATTACATATGAACATGTCATACTGTACCTCTGGAAGCCAGAGGACAACTTGCAGAATTCAAGATTCTTTGCCCACTGTATAGGTTCCATAGATTATACTCAAGTCATCAGGCTTGGTGGCCAGGACTTTTATCTGCTGAGCTATCTCATTGTCTCAGAAATGTGTTTTTAATAACTATAAAAGCACAGAAATGCCAACAACACAGTTTGTTTGAGTCAAATGAGGCCATGAAATAAGGTTGTTGCCTTAATAAAATTTCCTGTGCCACATCAGTACAAAACTCAATTAGACCATAAGTCTGACTTTATTATATTTTGTAATTTAAGTGAGTTAACCTCAAATAAATAAGTTTTTGAAAACATAAGATCGAATAATTAAATTTCAATTAAGCATGGGGTATTAAAAACAAGTACCTTAAAAAAAAAAAACCTTCATGTATTTTAAGTGCAATCAAATGACCTCCTGATCTGAACACAAGCATGTGACGACTCACATAGTCCTCTAAAGATGTTCCCCAAGAGAGCTGGGTTGTATTGCCTTTGGAGATGCTTTTCAACGACGCTAAAGGATCCAGGACTACATTGCAGACCAATTGCAGATTCCCTTAGTAACTTCAAAAGCTTTTGGCTACATAACTCTATGCCTGGAATCTATGGTTACATTTGAAGCTAATAATTTTGAGACTCTTTTTCTTTCCCTTTTAGACACATTTGGTGATTGGAACTGTAACACAGAACAGCAGCTTCTTGAAAGATTCAGATTCAAACAGCCTCCTTTGCAAACTGAAGAGTTCACTGAATATAAAATTACAGTAATTTTAGAAGACTTAGAATCTAATGATTGCTTTAACATTCCTGCAGAGATTTTCTTGATGTTGGCTAATATGTGTCTTTTAGATAAGTATATTTTAGTTCCTCTAATTTTTTTCTTATTGAAAGTGAATAACTTTTTAAGATTTTTCTTCCATCAGTATTTCATGTTTAACCTCAGTACTTTTGAAGCAAAGCATTACTTTCCAAAGGACGGGTTGGAACTTTGCGGAAATAGGTTTTATTGAAATAATCTTGACTGCTGGGTGGTGGTGATGCACGTCTTTAATCTCAGCATTTGGGAGGCAGAGGCAGATGGCAGAGGCAGATGGATTTCTGAGTTTGAGGCCAGCCTGATCTACAGAGTGAGTTCCAGGACAGCCAGTGCTATACAGAGAAACCATCTCTCGAAAAATCATAAAAAGAAAAAAAAAAAGAAAAAGAAAAAGAAGCTTGACTACATATGAATTTATGTTTCTGCCTAATTGCATGCCAATCCAGAAATATTCTCTCCCTCCCCTCCCCCTCCCCCCTCCCCCTCAGTCTCTCTGTCTTTCTCTATCTCTCTGCCTCTTTCTCTCTGTCTTTACAACAAGTGAGCTCTACTACTTTTATAAACAGAGTGGGAGCAAGCAGTCTCTTTTGAGTAGTTTCTTTCAAATGGTAATGTGTGGAGGGTTGACCAACATGCTGCCACCTACAGTTGGCATGCATCCTGTTTTGACTAATGCATACTTCATGTATCATCATGTGGATGGATGTGGATGGAGATTTAAACTTCGTGGTAGGGGAACTATGAATACATGTCAGAAGCATTCCCTTATAGGCCTTAGTGTAGGCATACTCTCATTTCCATTGGAGGAATAGATGGGGTTTGTGTATAATGTATATGATACTTGGTTTTTTTCGTGATATCATTAAATCATTCTATAGGAACATCGGTGGTTGAAGTGTGAAAGATTTGGTGGCTTAATTAGCTATAAGATGCTTATGGCCTTTGTATTTCCTCCATTGTAGGTATTCATATATACATGCAACATGTACATTCAACAAAATGTATATCTTGTAATTCGCATTTAATAGTCATTATTTTCTTTTAACTCTGGGTAACTTAGAATAACCTTTGACCTCCTGTCCTGTCTGGTTTTCCAAACTGAAGATTTCTTTCACTGCCTTAATCAAACCTTCACTGTCTACTACCCTACACCTCTGTACCTGGATCTAGTTCTCTCAGCTTACCTGATAGGCCTCTAGATCCAGAAACCATCATATTTTGCTGAAAAAAATTCTAGGTCTATCAGAAGCATCTTCTCAGCTATCCTCCTTAACCTCAAGTCCTGGCAGCCTGGTCTCTATGATCAACCTCAAGTCCTGGCAGCCTGGTCTCTGTGATCAACCTCAAGTCCTGGCAGCCTGGTCTCTGTGATCAACCTCAAGTCCTGGCAGCCTGGTCTCTGTGATCAACCTCATGTCCTGGCAGCCTGGTCTCTGTGCTCAACATTCACGCCTTTGCTACACGGCTCCTCATCACGTCCTTCTTCCGATGATGTCATAGCTCTTCTCTTCTGGATGGGACTTTTTGTACCAAACAGTATGTGGTAGCTATGAACAAACTACTCCGTGGCACCTCATGTCAAAATGCTACCATTTATTTGGGGGAAAGGGGTACTAAAAGAAAATATTGCATGAGAGACACTATGATCTGCTCTAATTAAGACAAAAGAAAACAAAAAAACCAGTTCAAAAGTGAATTAGAGTGATAGAATGTAAACAAAATTCAGTAGGAGGTTCTAAAACATATTCATAGATGATATGATCTAAACAAAGGCACCAAAAACAGAGGTAGACAGAGTCCCAACTGAACACCTCTTGTCAGCAAATGGAGTTCCCAGTAGTATGAAGGGGTTACAGTTAATTGAGTTGTTGCCCTAAGGGATCTCATGGGAATCCTCAAACAACTCAAGCTGTTGTCCAGTTCATATAGATTGTTCTCCACAAATGGATAGCAAGGTCCTATTTGCTGGATCTAAGACCCCCTGGGATACCCTGGCCTGCAGGGATGAGGGAAAAGATATCAAACCCTTCTTAGCTGGCTTTGTATCAGGTCCTTTTTATTTGCTTTGAAGGTAAGTCACAATAGGAAGGGTAAGACAGACAAAACAAATGTTACAATTGAAAAGGGGAAGAGAAACAGCTATTATCCTGAATGAATACTAATTACCACTAAGTTCTAAGCCTAGGTAAACCCATGCCAATTGTACGGAGAAAATCCTAAGAGCCCTGATCTAAAAAGCCCCGAAGTAAAAATGCCTTTTGAAAACTGCCTAGCCTCCCACCCAAGGCAGAGACTACCACCCAATGGCAAAATTGCCACACAAACTGCTCCTGAGCCAGTCCTATATATAGGTCTGTGATGATGTAATCAACTGTCAGGGGGCTAAGACGTTTCTTATTGGCTGATACCAAGTGCTTGTCAGTTAAACAGATGTTTGGGTGCTTTAAGACTCTGTCTTAAAGGGACAGCTCTCTACAACATACGACATATCCAACATATCTCAATGATCTGCAAAAAGCAATCTAGTGATGACAGTTAATTGTAGACTTATTTTTAGGATGATAACTCCTAATTCACGGATTTTAAGGCAGCTGTCTAGTAAACCAGTAAATAAATTAATTCATGAACACTATCCAATGTGACTTATTTATTGCAGATCTCAAATACATAAAAAATGAAGATCAGCCACAAATGGCAAATTAGTTCTGCAGGCTTTAAGCCATTCTCTGAATATGTAGACTTAATTCATACTTCTAATGTTGAATTGGGGATTGCCACTGCAGTGTTTAAAAAGTAAATGCATAAAATATAGGAAACAGGATAAATAAGAGAAATTTTACATCAATTCAAATTTAAGCACACAATTTTAACCTAATATTTAAAAAATAGAAAACAAATACTTTAAAGTTACCCCTTTAACATTCACACTTTTGGGAATTTTTCAAGTATTGAGGTGTGCATATTGAATCTTAAAGGATTATTAGCTTTTTAGGCAATACAAATGATCAGCATAAATATGGAAAGTATTTCAACCCCATTGAGGTTCGAATAACCTTTTGACTGGGGTCTCCTAACTTGAAGGGGATTCATAACAGTTAGCATAATTACAGTTAAAAAGTAGCACTGAAAATCACACTATGGTTGGGGGTCACCAAAACATGAGGAACTCTATTAAAGGGTCACAGCATTAGGAAGAGAACCACTGCTCTAAATCAATTGAGCAAGGCTCATACAAATCCATTTGTGTCTGAAGCAGCATCCACAGGACCTTCACCAGGTTTTCCACTTGTCTATTGTGGCTTTCAGTTTAGTATTTTATGGCACACTTGAGTGTGTGTAGACAAGTTTCTGTTTCTTCTGTCTTGTCATAGACTCTTTCCTTTTTTCCTTACCAATTTCCATATGGTAATTTTCATTATATTATATATTTCATTTTGTTATGTTTTGTTATCATTTAGAAGCTTGTTCTTTTTTTGTTTTTAGTATCTTTTACTAGGTATTTTCTTTATATTTCAAATATTATCCCCTTACCCGGTTCACCCCCCTGAAACCTCGTGTCCTGTATCCCTTTTCCTGTTTCTATAAGGGTGTTGCCCCAACCTCCCACACCCTCCTGCTTCCCTGACCTAGAACTTCCCTACACTCAGGCATAAAGCCTTTACATGACCAATGGTGTCTCCTCCCATTGACATCCAACAAGGACATGCTATGCTATATGTACTGGAGCCTTGTTCCCTCCATGTGTACTCCTTGGCTGGTGGTTTAGCAACCCTGGGAGCTCTGAGGGGTCTGGTTGGTTGATATGATTGTTCTTCCTATAGGTTATCAAACACCTTCATCTTCAGTCTTTTCTCTAACTCCTCCATTAGGGACCCCATTGGGGACCTTATGCTCAGCCCAATGGTTGTCTGCAAGCATCTGCCTCTGTATTTGTCAGAATCTGGCAGAGACTCTCAGGAGAGAGAAGACAGCTATGTCAGGGTCCTGTCAACATGCACTTCACAATAGTGTCAGTGTTTGGTGACAGTATATGGGATGAATTCCCAGGTAAGGCAGTCTTTGGATGGCCTTTCCTTCGATCTCTGCTCCACACTTTGTGTCTATATTTGTTCCCAGGAGTATTTTGTTCCTCTTTTTGAGAAGGACCAAAGAATCCACACTTTTGTCTTCCTTCTTTTGAGCTTCATGTGGTCTGTGAATTGTATCGTGGGTATTCGAAACATTTGGGCTAATATCCACTTATCAGTGAGTGCTTGGTAATGTGTGTTCATTTTTGATTGGGTTACCTCACTTAGGATGATATTTTCTAGTTCCATCCATTTGCCTAAGTATTTCATGAGTTCATTGTTTTTAATAGCTGAGTATTACAGAGCAATAGTGATAAAAACTGCATCATATAGGTACAGCGACAGGCAGTTAGATCAGTGGAATAGAACTGAAGACCCAGAAAAAAACCCACATACTTATGGTCATTTTATCTTTGACAAAGGAGCTAAAACCATGGTGTGAAAAAAAGACAGAATTTTCAAAAAATGATGCTGGTTCAGCTGGAGGTTGGCATGTAGAAGAATGCAAACTAACCTGTTGTTATCTCCTTGTACAAAGCTCAAGTCCAAGTGAGAAAAAAGACAGGATTTTCAAAAAATGGTGCTGGTTCAACTGGAGGTTGGCATGTAGAAGAATGCAAACTGACACATTGTGATCTCATTGTACAAAGCTCAAGTCCAAGTGGATCAAGGACCACCCCATAAAACTAGATACACTGAAATAAATAGAGAAAGTGGGGAAGAGCCTCAAACATATGGGTACAGGGGAAATTTTCCTGAACAGAACATCAATGGCGTATTCTCTAAGACAAGATTCACCAAATGGGACTTCATAAAACTATAAAGCTTCTGTATGGCAAAAGACACTGTCAATAGGACAAAACAGCAACCAACAGATTGGAAAAAAAATCTTTACCAATCCTAAATCCAATAGAGGGCTAATATCCAATAAATACAAAGAACTCCAGAGAAACAAATAACCATATTTAAAAATGGAGTACAGAGTAAATAATGAATTCTCAACTGAGGAAGAGCGAATGACAGAGAAGCACCTAAAGAAATGTACAACAAACTTAGTCAACAGGGAAATGCAAATGAAAACAACCCTGAGACTCCACCTCACACCAGCCAGAATAGTTATAATCAAAACTAAGATCACAGCAGATGCTGGTGAGGATATGGAGAAAGAGGAACACTCCTCCATGGCTGATGGGATTCCAAGCTGGTACAACACTATGGAAATCAGTTTAGTGATTCCTCAGAAAACTGGACATAGTACAACCATATTACCTAGTTATACTAAGCTATTCCACTCCTGGACATATATCCAATAGATGTTCCAACACATAACAAGGACTCATGCTCCACTATATCTGTAGCAGCCTTATTTATCATAGCCAGAAGCTGGGAAGAACCCAGATGTCCTTCAACAGAGGAATGGTTACAGAAAAAGTGGTACTATACAATGGAGTACTATGCAGCTATTAAAACCTTTTCTTTCATTTTTTTTCTTTTTTTTTTGCGTATTCTTTTCTAATGAGAAACAAAAAGGGAATGGATTTAAATGGGAGGTACAATGGGCAGAAAATGGGAAGAGTAGAGTGACAGTAAACTATAATCAGGAAAAATTATATAAACTAATAAACTATATTTCAATAAAAAGAATATTAACTTGATAATATTGAAAGATGATTAGATTTATGAAGAAATCAAAATATTGGAAATACTAAAGGTTGACTTCAAATTTTCTAAATTACTAAGTTATTTTCAAACAAATCATATTATGCAAGGAAAACAATCTAAGGAAATAAGCTTAGGAATTTGGTATGTGGAAAAAGGAAAAATGAAAAGGACAACAACAGATAACATCATTTTTATGATGTTTTAAAAAAGTAATATTAAGATTCAGTCTGTATTGTTTTACAAAAGAACATAAATGGACATGAATGTAATTTCACTGTAACAAATCTTCCCCAGATAAGGCAGTCAGTATCCTATGGTTTTGGTGGATTGGTTTCTTGTAACTACGATTTAAGTTGTAATTTTGAGAATTGCAATAAATTTCACTTAGAGGAACACAGTCTCATAATTTCTACCCTAACACACAGTATTTTGTTGGTAACTAAATATATACATTTTCTACTGTTTTTCTTTTTTTAATTAGATATTTTCTTCATTACATTTCATATGTTCTCCCCTTTCCTGATTTCCCCTCTGAAATACCCCCTATTCTCTCTCTTCCACCCTGCTCACCAACCTACCCTCTCCCGTTTCCTGGCCCTGGCATCCCCCTACACTGGGGCATAGACACTTCAGAGGACCAAGTACCTCTCCTCCCATTGACAACCTACTTGGCCATCCCCTGCTACATATGCAGCTGTAGCCATGAATCCTACCATGTGTAGTCTTTTTTTTTTTTTTTTTTTTTTGGTTTTTCGAGACAGGGTTTCTCTGTGTAGGAACTAACTCTGTAGACCAGGCTGGCCTCGAACTCAGAAACCTGCCTGCCTCTGCCTCCCAAGTGCTGGGATTAGATTAAAGGCATGCACCACAACCGCCCGGCCCATGTGTAGTCTTTGGTTGGTGGTTTAGTTCCTGGGAGTTCTGGGGGTACTGGCTATTCCTTCTACAGGGCTGCAAACCCCTTCAGCTCCTTGGGTTTTTTATCTTGCTCCTTCATTGGGGACCCTGTACTCAGTCCAATGGTTGTCTGTGAGTCTGTACTTCTTTATTAGTCAGGCACTGGCAGAGTCTCTCAGGAGACAGCTATATCAGGCTCTTGTCAGCTGGCACTTGCTGGCATCCACAATAGTGTCTAGGTAAGGTGAGTATATATGGGAAGTATTCCCAGGTGGGGCAGTCTCTGGACTGTCCTTCCTTCAGTTTCTGCTCCATATTTTGTCTCTGCAACTCCTTCTATGGGTATTTTGTTCCCCCTTCTAAGAAGGATCGAAGTAGCCACACTTTGGTCTTCCTTCTTCTTGAGTTTCTTGTGGTTTGTGGATTTTATCTTGGGTATTCCAAGCTTCTGGGCTAATATCCACTTATCAGTGAGTGCATACCATGTGGGTTCTTTTGTGACTGGATTAATACACTCAGGATGATATACTCCAGATCCATCCATTTCCCCAAGAATTTCATTAATTCATTGTTTTTAATAGCTGAGTAGTACTCCATTGTGTAAATGTACTATGTTTTCTATATCCATTCCTTTGTTGAGGGACATCTGGTTGTTTCCAGTTTCTGGCTATTATGAATAAGGCTGCTATGAACATAGTGGAGCATGTGTTCTTATTACATGTTGGAGTATTTTCCGAGTATATGGCCAGGAGTGGTATTACTGGATCCTGAGGTAATGCTATGTCCAATTTTCTGAGGAACTACCAAACTGTTTTCCAGAGTGGTTGTACCATCTTGCAATCCCACCAGCAAAGGCTGAGTGTTCTTCTTTCTCCACAACCTTTCCAGGATCTGCTGTGACCTGAGCTTTTGATCTTAGGCATTCTGACTGGTATGAAGTGGAATCTCAGGGTTGTTTTGATTTGCATTTCCCTGATGTCTAAAGGATGTTGAACATTTCCCTAGGTGCTTCTCAGCCATTCACTATTCCTCAGTTGAGAATTCATTGTTTAGTTCTGTACCCCATTTTTAAATATGGTTATTTGTTTCTCTGGAATCTAACTTCTTAAGTTTTTTGTAAAAATTAGATATTAGCTTTCTATCAGATGTAGGATATGTAAAGATCTTTCCCAATCTGTTGGTTGCTATTTTGTTCTATTGACAGTGTCCTTTGCCTTACAGAAGCTTTGCAATTTTTTGAAGTACGGCTTGCCAATTCTTGATCTTAGAGCATAAGCTATTGGTGTTCTGTTCAGGAATTTTTCCCCTCAGCCCATGTGCCCAAGGCTCTTCCTCACTTTCTTTTCTATTAGTTTCAGTGTATCTGATTTTATGGGGTGGTCTTTGATCAACTTGGACTTGAACTTTGTACAAGGAGATAAGAATGGATCGATTTGCATTCTTCTATATGCTGACCACCAGTTAAACCAACACCATTTGTTAAAAATGTTGTCTTTTTTCCATTGGATGGATTTAGCTTTTCTGTCAAAGGAGTGTGGTGTTCATTTCTGGTCTTCAATTCTCTTCCATTGATCTACCTGCTTGTTACCTTACCAATTCCATGCAGTTTTTATCACAATTGTTTTGTAGTACAGCTTGAGGACCAGGATGGTGATTACAACCGAAGTTCTTTTATTGTTGAGAATAGTTTTTGCTGTCTTAGGTCTTTTGTAATTCTAGATGAGTTTGAAAATTGCTCTTTCTAACTCTGTGAAGAATTGAGTTGGAATTTTTATAGGGAATGCATTGAATCTGTAGATGGATTTCCACAGGATGGCCAGTTTTACTATATTAATCCTGCCAATCATGAGTATCTTTCCATCTTCTGAGATCTTTGATTTCTTACTTCAGAGATTGAAGTTCTTGTCCTAAAGATTTTCACTTGCATAGTTAGTGTCACACTAAGGTATTTAATATTATTTGTGACTATTGTGAAGGGTGTTGTTTCCCTAATTTCTTTCTAAGCCTGTTTATCCTTTGTGTAGAGGAAGGCCACTGATTTGCTTGAGTTAATTTTATATCCAGACACTTTGCTGTAGTTGTTTAGCAGGTTTAGGAGTTCTCTGGTGGAATTTTGGGGGTCACTTAAGTTTACTATCATATCTGCACATAGTGATAATTTGATTTTTTTTCTTTTCCAATTTATATCCCCTTGATCTCCTTTTGTTGTCTAATTGCTCTGGCTAAGACTTCAAGTACAATATTGAATAGGTATGGAGGGAGTGGGCAGCCATGTCTCGTCCATGATTTTAGTGGGATTGCTTCAAGTTTAGACCAATTTCCCTTATGAATATTGGTGCAAAAATACTCAATAAAATTCTCCCAAATCGAATCCAAGAACACATCAAAAGAATCATCCATCATTGTCAAGTTGGCTTCAGCCTAGAGATGCAGAGATGTTTCAATATACAGAAATTCATCAACATAGTTCACTATATAAAGAAACTCAAAGATAAAAAAACATGATCATATCATTAGATGCTGAGAAAACATTTGACAAAATCCAACACCCCTTCATGATAAATGTTTTGGAAAGATCAGGAATTCATGGCCCATACCTAAACATAGTAAAAGCAATATACAGCAAACCAGTAGCCAACATCAAACTTAACTGAGAGAAACTTGATGCAGTACCACTAAATTCAGGGACTAGATAAGGCTGCCAATTCTCTCTCTACCTGATTCTCACTTATTTTATATCCAAGTTTCAAAATTCACCTTATATACCTAAATTCAACTTCCACAGATTAAAATTAATGGTAATTTTGAGTACTAACAATTTTAAAGTATTTCACAGTAGAGTTTAATGAGGAGACTAAAATAAAGTATAACACTTACAGTTTAATCTCCTCAGACTGAAGCAGAAACACTAGAAATGTGGATATTTTTGACATGTTTGTAGCTGTTCTCTCGACAGTATCTGGAACATACTTTAAAAGAAAAAATAAATTTGGATGTAATAGAAAAAATCTACCTCATTATAATGACTATAAACTGAATATTTGGCAGCTTTCAATATGAAACTTAACCAGAGTTATGGCTGACAGTAAATACCAGCTGAAGAACCTTTTTTTCCTAATGAATGGCACTGCCCTCAATTCTGAATTAGATCTTTTCAATATATTCATAATTTGAGATGGATAGATTTAATTGGATACTAGATTACAGTAAAGTGAGCAGGATAAACAAATGATAGTCTATAAGTAATTTGAAATTCACGGTTCCTCAGCACTCTGGAACTCAACAGATGCACTTAGATCACGTCTCTTCCAGTAAACTGAGCCTGCTCAGAAAATCATGAATATAATTATAAGATATTAGGAGAGACTTCAGAGACTAAATTTTAATGGGTCACTATGAAATGCTGACTACATAGGTAGTATTAGCACTGGTATCCATAGATTTTTTTATTAGGCAATTGAAAATAAAGTAGGCAGCAAAGGGGTTGTCATGTAAATGTTCTTTAAACAAGTCCAAATAATATACCTGCCAAGTATGAGAAAAGAATAACTTAATAATTAACCCAGTGTTTTATTTAAAAAGGAAATAACAAACATGTATTAGTCTAATATTCATTAGACAAGATCCAATTCTCATAACCCTAGCATCTACATAAAAACGTTAAGCATGGTGGCAATATAGATAATTCCCAAGGAGACAAAGTTAGGTGGATCCATGTTGCCCTTTATGTTGATTTAAATTTAATATATAATCTTTATTACACAGTATGTAATACAATACTTGATTAAGTAAATTCCTATGTGATAGACACCCATAAAGATAATTTTTTATGTTAGTTCAATTTATGCAGCAATTCAATCCCGCAGCAGTAACATGGTGTAAAAATAGGGTGGAGGAAAAACCTAAACTTTTGTATGTATTGTTATAACATATTTTATGCCCAGCCAAACAGCTTGTTGGCTATTTGAGAGGCAGTTCAAGGGAACTAACTACTATTATCTTACTTTTCCTGAATATCAATTGACCTTAAAGATCAAAGAAATAATATTGTAATTGTATATTACTTAAATCTTTTTATTTAAATCTTGAAGGCTTGCATTGTTTTTACCAAGGCTATATTCATCCTGTGATGTCAGAAGGTATCTTATTCATAACACTAAATATTATTCTGATATTACCATAGAGTCAGATAAGTTTTTCCCAGTAATTCAGACACACCAGTTTCTTCATTTGATCTCCTAACTTGAACAATATATAGAGTTTATCATATCTATTTTAGTTCTTTCACATTATACTCCAAAATGATATCTTTTGCATTAACAATTTACAAATTCTCTGGTGTTAAAGATTGTGCATAATTATAATTGAGGCTTGTGTCTTCCTTTTCTGTGGCTTACACACATTCAGGGATGAAGGCGTTATCTTTTTGACACACTGTTAAAGGAAACACTATGAACATCTCTTCATATGCATCCCTCTTTTACCTACACTGTGATTGTCATAAAAACATGAAGGATTTTAGGTTGCAGGAAAAATATATAAAAGTATAATTCAGAAGTGAAAGCAAGTAAAATAAGCCTATTTGGGAAATCATCCAAACAAAAATTTCAAACCAGTTTTAAAAGCTGCGAGTACAGCTGTCAAGAGGGTTCACTCAGTGAATGATCAGAATGAAGCATGAGAACCTGTTTGATGATCCCTGTACCTACAGAAAAGTTCATTTCCACCAAAACAGGGAATTCGGGATTCATGAGGATGTGAGACAGTTCTTAGAAACCAATTGAAGTCAAAAAAATGACATGAACACAAGTGTTAGAAATTTGGTCTCATTGTATTTCCACTTGTGTTACTTCTCATTTTTATTTAATATAACACATTCATTTATAAGTTTTACAAAAAGTAGTGTTTTGTGAAGAACAGCAAGTACATATTTAAATTTCACATTATTTCTTTCCCTACGGGCAGAGACTATGTGGGTCTTTCTCAGTTTTTCTTGTTCTGAATCTTCTTCAGGAAGGAAAACATTAATAATGCTTCTAGAGGTGAAAATATCTCTACATCTATGTGTTGATGCTTAAGCAATGTAATTGTACTATTATTTTGCATTTTTCTCTGTTAAGTCAAATAAATTTCAATAAAGCATTCTTTTAGAAAAATGTTTTCAGAATAGCATCACTTGCTAATTTTGTTTTGTTTTATTAGATATTTTCTTTACTTACATTTCAAATGTTCTCCCCTTTCTGTGTTTCCTCTCCAAAAAAAACCCTATCCTCTCCCCACCTCCCTGCTCACCAAACCACCCACTCCTGCTTCCTGGCTCTGGTATTCGCCTACACTGGGACATAAAGCCTTTACAGGACCAAGGGCCTCTCTTCCCATTGATGACCGACAAGGGTCATCCTCTGCTACATATGTGGCTGGAGCCGTGGGTCCCTCCATGTATGATGTTCTTTGGTGGTTTAGTCCCTGGGAACTCTATGGGTAATGGTTGGCTCAAATTGTTGTTCCTCCTACGGAGCTGCAAAACCCTTCAGCTCCTTAGATCCTTTCTCTAGCTCCTTCATTGGGAACCTTGTGCACAGTCCAATGGTTGGCTGAGAGCATCCACCTCTGTGTTTGTCAGGCACTGGTAGAACTCCTCAGGAGACAGCTAAAATAACCTCCTGTCAGCCAGCACTTGGTGGCATCCTTAATAGTGTCTGGGTTTGGAGACTGTTTATGGGATGGATCCCCAGGTGGGGCAGTCTCTGGATGGCCTTTCCTTCAATCTCTGCTCCACACTTTTTCTCTGTAATTCATCTCATGATTATTTTGCTCTTCCTTTTAAGAAGTACCAAAGTATCTACTC
This sequence comes from Hylomyscus alleni, assembly GCA_019843855.1. Taxonomy (NCBI): domain Eukaryota; kingdom Metazoa; phylum Chordata; class Mammalia; order Rodentia; family Muridae; genus Hylomyscus; species Hylomyscus alleni. The sequence continues at coordinate 14,647 of JADRCC010567360.1, forward strand.
TGTGTTCTTCCTTTTTCTTGAGTTTCTTTTGGTCTGTAAATTGTATCTTGGGTATTCTGAGATTCTGGGCTAATATCCACTTATCAGTGAGTGAATACCATGTGTATTCTTTTGTGATTGGGTTACTTCACTCAGGACGATATTTTCTAGTTATAAGACAATTTTTAATCTTTTTTCCATTATACATTTAATTCATAACATGAGTAGAAATAAACGTTCCTTCCTCTTGTTTAATGGAAAACACATGCAATATTCACATTCATTTAATCTATTACAGGTAGAAAAGTCAATGCCTGCTCTGAAACTTTAGAAATGAGAACTTCCTCATAGTCCTTTCCATACATTTATGATTCATTTTTCATTCTCATGCTACATTCATTTTCCTCTTGAAAGCCTATGATATTCCTTGTACAAAGTTTTTATTTAGGACAGTTGAAAGAGAATTGATTGACTTTTCTAGAAACAATTGCCTTGTGAAAAATCTCTCTATAATGAGATTAGACACTCTAATTAGGAACAGATGAATACTGTAGTCACTTGTGATATTTATACAAAATTTTCTGGGACATGTTTAAGTTTGCTTTCCAACAGTGGGTATTGTGGTGGGCTTATGTTCTTTAATCTTTTATTACTCAATTAAAGAAGACATATAAATTGTGTTTTAATATGTCAATAAATTATTTTTGATTAAAAGCAATGTAATCCATTTGATTAAAGCTTAATACATCTATGACAAGCTGTCAAAATTTTGAGATAGTTCTTATGGACCTAAGAGTGAAATCTATTACTAGATTGCATAACTATCCTAATTGGTCCACTCCTCTCAATGAATATTTTTAAATTAGTTATTTTTATAATATCTTTAAGCATATATTAATAACAGAACCTACTACTACTTGAATTAAACAAAGGTGAATATTATTTCCTTTGATTTAAGAAGCTTTAGCGATAATTAACAATCTACTGATTGATTATGGTAAAATTAAAAAAAGAAGTTACCTATAAACATAAATGTTAGAGAAAAAATAATTTTAATAACAATTTTGGAGAGGTAGGAAATGTTGGAAGTGTTTAACTTCTGATTAGTACTATAGATATAAACTGTCTCTACACTCAAATCCATGTTCTTGCCTCAAGTAAGCATTCCTCCTGGATTCAATACAAGTTTTCAAAGCATATAAATTGATTTTTCTGGAATCCCAGCAGACCAGTATGATAGACTAGTTTATTGTACAATAATCTTCTTAACTTACTAAAACTTTCAACCACTTTTGACTAGAAACAAGAAGAAAGTAAGGAGACTCGGTTTAGGAAAGTGTAGGGAATGGGAAATTCTTGGCATATGTGCAGAGAATTGTCAGGAGACATTTTGGAATCTCATAGTTGATATGCACAGAATCACAGAATCACAATAGTGTGAGACATCACTAACACTTGATACTATCTAATAATACTTTTTATGTCTTTAAAGTAGAGCTAGAGTTTATGTGACAAATGGTTATTTAGATATTTCCATGTTATTTTGTTTGTGCTTTGAATTTTCATATATGAATATAATATATTAATATTCACACTGACCCAGTTCTAACTTTTTCTGGAATCTCCTGCTCATAACCCACTTCAAACTTGTATTTTTAACTCAGTGGGTCTAATTAGAGCTGTCCTGATCCAGAGGTATGTAGAACCATCCAGTGGGGGCATAGTTATCTGTTAAGAGGTCACAAACATGATGGAATCACATTCTCTTGTCTCTAGCAACATTAACTGCTAATAAATAGCTCCTCAGCTTGTTGGGGAATTTTAAATCATGTTATGATGGTGACAGGCTTAATCTTTTGTGAATATTGCTAAGGCCACGTCAGTTACTTTGAGTTCTTTATTGAAACAATTCTGTTATGTCCAAAAGACGCTGATTTGCAGCAGTTCTTCCAGACTTCTGGCTCTCACAGACTTCCCATCCTGTCCTTGGTGGGGTTTCCTGAATCTTGGGTGGAGATTAGATAATCACTTAGGGGATCAGCAATCCATTTAGTTTTTCTCTGCCCTTTGGCTGACTGTATCTCTTGTCACTGACTAGTCACTGACATAAAAGCTTATTTAGTGAGGTATAATTATTTCATTGTATAAAGATAAGTATATCCATTTGGAAAAATGGCAAGGTTCTTCTCCTCTAAGATAGCTCACTTCTGTAGACACAGGTTTGCTTGAGAATACCAGGTTGAGTCCCCACTAGTACAGAGATACTGAAATCCAATCACAAAACAATTAGTTAAATCTGTACAATTTCTATGACTATTGCACTGGTTTTAATAGTAATTTTATTTTTGGCATTATCTCTAGCCTTGAAGATGAAAAAAGAGATGTAAAATAAAGTCAAAAATGAATGAACTTTAGGTTACCATGTTAGTTATTTAAGGAGTATGTGTCTGGATCTGGTATTCTAAAAACAGAGGAATGCTATTCTGTGACAAAGGAAAAAAAGATGGGAAAAAAAGGAATCATGAAATTCACATGCAAATGAATAGAACTAAGGAAAAAAATCATCTTGAGTGAAGTAATTCAGAAAAAATGCTAAATATGATATTAAGTCCCTTATTTGTGGATGTAAGCTGTTACATAATCAAAAGCAATCTACAATTTCTCCTACCACAGAGGTTAGGTAGGCAGTAAAAGCAGAACTGGTTAGACCTAGGGAGAGGAAATAGAATAGATAGATTAGAATAGATAAATGTAGGTATTGGAATTGGAGGAATATATGTGAAAAGAGAGAGAATGAATGAGGTTGTAAAGGTAGGAATAGCTAAAACTAGGGAGCATTTGAGGGCTTATATGAAAACCTAACAGAGTAGAAGCTTCCCAAAATATATACCCTAAGGAAAGTGATCTAACCGAAATTGTTAAAAAATGTGGAGTACAGAGCAACAACTCAACACTTCTCACCACTAAAGTATGCTTCTAGTGTCAGCAATAGGTTACATCTAATCAAGTTCTTAGCTAAAGTGGTCCTATAGGAAGCCTCAAAGGACACAGGCTATTGTAAAGGCTATTTGTTGCCCTCATTTATGGTCTTGCAGTTCAACTCTTGGGTTTGGTACTGTGTGTCACTTATTATTAGTAGAATTGTCATAATATTCATAATATTCTTGGCTGAAACTTCTTATATACTTATCTGTAAAATCATTGAGTATACTATCAGATTATCCCAAAGATTTTCATCATGGAATGACACCAATTTAAAAGTATTCTCTTAATTAAATAAAAAAATCAATCTTAATATTAATTTGCATGTTGTGTATGTGTGTCGTGTGTGTGTGTGTATGTGTGTGTACGTGCCTGTGTGCATGTGTATCTGCATTTACTAGAACTAAAGTCCTAAAGAGGAAGACAAAGAAGACACAGGGGAACTGAAGTGATTTTGAGTCCAATCTAGCAACATCATGAGTTCTTGTCTGAACTAGAGTGAAATCTTAACTAAAACTTTCTAATGTAATTTTATTTTAATATATACATAATTCCACAAGACCTCTTCAGGCTATAATATTTTATTTATTATATTGTGTTAAAAATAGTTGTTTGCAAAATTTTAGGACAAATCATCATATTACAGAATGGAAAAAGATCTCCACTATCCCTACAAAAGAGAAATGACTAATATCTAAAATATATAAAGGGCTCAAGAAATTAGACATCAAAACCCCAAATATCCCATTTAAAAATGAGGTACAGACCTAAATAGAATATTTGACAGAGGTAATATCAAAAGGCTGAGAAGTATCTAAAGAAATGTTCAACATACATAGTCATTAAGAAAATGCAAATCAGAATGACTCTGAGATTCTACCTTATACCTTTCAGAAGGGTACAATAAAAACTTCAAGTGACAGCACATGCTGGTGAGGATGTAAGACAAAGGTAACACTCCTCCAATGCTGGTAGAAGTGTTCAACGATACAACCACTTTGAAAATGTATTTGGTACTTTTTCAGAAAACTGGTATACCTAGAGATCCAGCTATATCACTCTAAGTATAAACATAAAAAAATGCTCCACTCACTATGCTACTTAGACACTTGCTCAATTATATTCATAGCAGTTTTATTCATAATAGCCAGAAACTAAAAACAACTTAAATGGAAGAATGAATAAAGGTAATGTGGTATATCTAGACGATGGAACACTATTCAACTATTAAAAGCAGAGACATCATGAATTTTTGCAGGCAAATGTATAGAACTTGAGAATACATCCTGAGTGAGATAACTCAAAGCCAGAGCCAGAAACCCAGGTATAGTATGTACTTACTTATAACTGGATATTAACAATGAAGTCCATGATGATCATGCTGCAATCCACAGAACCAAAGAAATTGGGTAATAATGAGGGTGCAAGAGATCATGTGTGAATTTCTTTCAGAAAGGGAAACAAATAGTCATTAGTGGTGGTTGACAGAGGGAACTAGATGGGAGAGAGGATGAGGAGCGGTATGAGGATGGAGATCATGTGTGGGATGAGAAGGGAGGGAAAAAGCTAGGAGTGAATCAGTGACAATGAAAATTGGTGGGGCAGACATATATCTCTGAGATCAAGTTGAGACCTTGGATGGGTGAAGCTACTATGAATCTAGTGGGATGACCCTCGGTGAGATTCATATGAGATGAAGATATAGAGACTGAACTGGCCATCTTCTGTACCTAGACAGGAATTCTAGAGGAATGAGGAGGTCATTAACCCACTCACAAAACATTCAATTCAAAATTTGGCCTGCCTACAAGATGTACAGGGATAAAGATAGAGCAAAGACTGAGGATATAGCCAAACAATGACTGGCCTAACTTGAGACCCATCCGATGAGGGAGAACCAAACACCGTCACTAATAATGATACTCTGCTATGCTTTCAAACAGAGAGCTAGCACACTGGTCTCCTGAGAGGCTTTATTCAGCAGTGGCTGAAAACAGATGCAGAGACCCATAGCCAAACATCAATTGGAGCTCAGGAGTCTTGTAGATGAGTGGGGGATATAATTGAGCAGGACAGCTGGGTCAAGGATACCACAAGAAGACTTGCAGAGTCAACTAGCCTGTTCATTGGTACTCACAGAGACTGAAACCCCAACCAAAGTGTGTGCAGAGACTGGACCTAGTCACTCTGAACATTTGTCACATATGTACAGCTTGGTCTTCTTGTGGGATTCCTGACAACTGGGGTGGGCTGTCTCTGAATCTGTTGCTTGACATTGGATCCACTTCACATACCTGGAGTGCCTCTTCACTCTTGGAGAAGAGATGCTTAGTTCCATGGGACTAAATGTCTGAAGATGGGGTGTACTCAATGAGGTCTTCCCCCTCTCTCATGAGAAGGGGAGAGAGTAATTGGAGAAGAGATTTCTAAGGACAGACTGGGAGCAGATGAATGAAGGGAGCCTGTGATTGGCATGCAATATGAATAAAATAAAAAAATATATTACAAAAAGTAGATATCTCTTTTATTTGCTTTCTTCCCAGTCCTATTCCTAATAAATAATTTTAGAAATAATATATTGTTTTCATACCTTCTTCTCAATAGAAAGTAGTATGTACAAAATAATAAGGTTTTTCTATTCTTAAAATCACATGAATTTTTAAGGTATTAGAATATTAGAAACATATCAATGTATAAATTCATAGAATTTAATAAAATATTTCAAGTTGCTGCTTTCTAAGATAGCAGTTTATTAAAAAAATCAGTGTATTTTACATTAAGTCATTATCAGTATAAGTAAAAGAAAATGTTATATACAGATTCACACAGACACACAGATCTCTTTCCTCTCTCTCTCTCTCTCTCTCTCTCTCTCTGTGTGTGTGTGTGTGTGTGTGTGTGTGTGTGTGTGTTTGTGTGTGTGTGTGTGTGTGTGTGTGTGTGTGTGAATGTCTTATTTGGTGTAATGCTTTCAATTAGATATGAATTATATTTTTTGAGAATATACTATAATTAGCATATTTCCTTTTTCTTTTTCTTTTTCTTCCCTATAAACTCTTCCATATAACGCTTCTTTCTGTCTTTCAAATCCATGGCCTCTTTTTTTCATTAATTGTTGTTGCATGCTTAAACCACCCTTTTAAAAATATTAAGCATAAACATTCTTCGCCATGGCCTTAAAATTTTCTCTATGGATGGTGACTAGTAAACAGAATATATCGTTTCGCTTAAATGTATATTTTGTTATTATAAATTGATGTATATGAACCATGAATAAAATTATAGCAGTGCTATAATTTCCTTTTCCAACATTCTTTGCAATGTGTAAAGGAAAACAGCTTGTCACACTAGGAAGATGGCAGTTACCCTTAAGCATGCCAGTGTGGTGGTGTTCACAGTTGCGTTTCACAGATTCCCTTCTGTAAAGTTTACTTGCAAGCAAGTTTTCATATAGAAGTATAGCTAAAAAAAAAATCATCCTCATGGTTTTTCCTTCGTTCAGCATATGTTAAAGATGAGTTTTAAAAAGGCAATTCTTCCAAGTGTTAAACAACACTTTTCTAAATATTCATGTACTCATCACCTATTTATGGAAAAAGTGAGCTGTCAATTCAAATCTTCCTTATAATCATATTTTCCCTGTAGTCTGAAATATAATTATTATTTCAATTTATTTCATGAAACTTCAATACTTATTTTGTCTTTTATCTCATTCTTTCTCTATTTCTCTTCCTCTTTAAGAAAATTTTAAAATTAATTTTATTATTTATAAATTCCTTATATTAAATTGCTAGTAAGTTTTACTAATGTTTCGTACTTACTCCACTTCATGGAGATGAGGATTATATTTAGTAAAATAGAAATCATAATACAGTCCTAGTTCTCTGAAATTCAACATGAAGTTAGTATACCTCTTAAATATTATGCTACTCAAAAATAACTCATAGTGCCAATTTAAAATCTCAGGTTTCTTATATTAAATAATACTTATAATTTGTAAATTTTTAAAAAAATATTTATTTATTTATTTATTTATTTAAACATCCAGATATTATTCCACTCCAGGTGCACCCTCCAATTGTTCCACATTCCTTACCTCCTCCTTTCCCCCCTGTCTCCACAAGGATGTGCCCACCCCCCCCCCCCCCCAGACCTCTAAACTCCCTGGGACCTCCAGTCTCTTGAGGGTTAGGTGTATCTTCTCTGACTAATCCCAGACCCAGAAGTCCCCTGCTGTTTATGGTTGATTGTCTCATATCAGCTAGTCTATACTGCCTGGTTGATGGTACAGTATCTGAGAAATATCAGGGGTCCAGGTTAATTGAGATTGCTTGTCCTCCTACAGGTTTGCCTTCTTCCTCAGCTTCTTCCAGTTTCCCCTAATTCATTCTCAAGGATCAGCAGTTTCTGTTCATTGGTTGGGGCCAAATATCTAAATCTGCTGCAGGCCGGCCAATCTGGGCCTCCCTCAACCCGAGGGAGAAACGGGGTCCTAGTCAGGTCGATGAAGTGTAGGTGAACAAATGATGGCAGAGACGACTCATGGAAGTACAGGATCTGAATGTATTTCTTAAAAATGACATTAGACTTTTACAGTCATTGCCAAAGAGAAATGATAAATTTTGCAGCTCAGTAGTTGAGGTACATCTGAGGCTACCTGAAATACACTGAGTCTAAAGCAGCAGCCATCTCCTCTGTACTGGTGCTGCATCCCCCAGGCCCAAGCGCTCTGGGCCTGGGAGACTGTGAACTGCATGAATCTAGGTCCTAGTCCATCTCAGTTCTGGTTCTCTCTCTCTCTCTCTCTCTCTCTCTCTCTCTCTCTCTCTCTCTCTCTCTCTCTCCCCCCCCCGACTAGAACCAGAAAGCGAAAACCAGGCTTTTATGGAATACAGAAAGCAGGACAAATGACAAGAGTCACATAGGTGGGCAGGGGTTACAGCAAGGAGCACAAGACTGAGGTCATGTAGGCAAATGACTGCTACATCAAAGTTGGTAGGATCTGGTAATGAGGTGTGAAGCAGGCAGAAGAGCAGTTGAGCCCTCCTTGGTGGGGCTATCCTGGCATTCCTATGTTAATTCGCTGGTTCTGCTGGAGGCAAGGACTAGGAGAATCCAATCTAGCATTTTCTGCTAAATTCTCTGGGTCTTGCTGGAGACACACACCTGGAAGTTCCGACCTAACTAATGTCATTGAGTGAGGGAAGGCCTTGTATTACTCTCAGGTATGTAAAACAATTCTTTCTTCTGTGGGACTGCCCTGAGAATTCTAACTATATTAACAGTAAGGAATGGTGCCTGATCTCTGTTGCTAACTCTGAGGACATTCTATCTGATAAGGCAGATTCCTTGAGAGAAATTCAAAGCTAAGGACAGCTTGGAATTGAATTAGGATATGTTGAAAACATTGTGCTGGCCAGGAAACAATGCCCAATCTTAGCCATTTATGAATCATTTCTTGGGGGACCTTTACGTCTAAATAAGAGGGCATGCTGACAATTGGGAAGACTAATCTGGAACACCTCTGAGTTAGGAGATGCCAGTGACTATCTGAATACCCAGGAGGCACAAGTTCCCTTTTGGGGCCATAACACCTCTCATCCTTGATCAGGCTTTTACCCCCGATAATTCGGATATGACTGGAGTAGACAAGTGGGCATGGCATAAATCTGACTCGTTCAGTTACATGTTGGGTCTTCCAGAGTGTGGTCATAATAGGTCCCTTTTTGGGAGTGCTCCATAGCCTCAGTAATAGTGTCAGGCCTTGGGACCTTTTCTTGAGCTGGATCCCACTTTGGGCTTGTCACTTGACCCTCTTTTCCTCAGGCTCCCCTGCATTTCCATCACTGTAATTCTTTCATACAGGAACAATTATGGGTCAGAGTTGTGATTGTGGAATTGCAACCCCATCCCTCACTTGATGCCCTGTCTTCCTGCTGGAGGTGGGCTCTACAAGTTCCCTCTCCCTACTGTCAGGCATTTTATCTAAGGTCCCTCTCATTGAGTACTGAGAGTCTCTTACCTCTCAAGTCTCTGGTATATTTTGAAGAATCCCCCCAACTTCCTGCCTCCCAAAGTTGTCTGTTTCCATTCTTTCTGTTGACCCTCAGGGCTTCAGTTCCTTTCCACCACCCAATACCAGATCATGTTCCCCTCTTCCCCCTATCCCCTTTCCCTCCCACATTCCTTCCTCCCTCCCTCCTTGTGGTTGTTTTCTCTCCCTCAAAGTGGTACTGAGGCATCCTCACTTGGGTCCTTCAGCTTGGTTGAAATTTTGACCTTTTTGAGTTCTGTGGAACTCTATATCTTGGGTATTCTGTACTTTTTTATTTTGGCTAATATCTAATTATTAGTGAGTACATACCATGCACGTTCTTTTGTGTCCCAGTTACCTTACTCAGGATGATATTTTCTAGTTCCATCCATTTGCCTGCAAAACTCAGGATGTCCTCTTTCTTAATAGCTGAGTAGTATTCCATTGTGTAAATGAATCACATTTTCTGTACTCATTCTTCTGTAGTTTAGATATCTGTGTTGTTTCCAGCTTTTGGCTATCAGAAATCAGGCTACTATGAACATAGTAGAACATGTGCCACTGTGGCCTGGTGGGACATCTTCTGGGTATATTCTCAAGATTGGTTTTGCTGGATCTTATGTAATCATTAGCATCATGTGTAGAATTATAATGTCCCTTTGTGATTCTTCCAGAAAGCCTACCCAGATACATTTTTATTAGAGTTGTCTATAGCAGGAGATTCTTTCCATATGCAATGATATATAATTTGTAATACTACTAAAAAACACTAAATGTGAGTTGTTGAAAAATCAATGACATGTTTATAGTGACTATCTCCTACTAATCACTTGTTAGAAGTAAATCTTTCTGTTGATCAGAAGTGAGAAGATGGTAGTAATAAGAAACTTCTGTTTCCTCAACCTGATCATTCACCTTAGTTAAATCCCTTCCATCATATCAGCCACTTCCTTATGATTTCTGATAAATCCCTGAGGATTCTCCCAATAGGACATGTACAATAAAACATTGAACATATTTATAGAGATACCAATGTAAACAGATGAATGTCTTTAAGAAGCCAGCCCTAAACGAAGTCCTAATATAATCAACAAAGGAATGCCCAAAGCAGGAGAAATATTCCCAGGGCAGAATATAAAACTTGGTTATCTAATATCAAATGGTCAGCCCTGAAAACATACAAAATGGTAATGTAATACAGATGAATAGGTTTGTTTATGAATGTACATGCATATATATGCAACAATTAATGAAAAAAAAGATCATGAACATGAAAGAACAAGGATTTAGAGTGAGGAAATGGAAGGGAGAAATGATGTAACTATAATATCAAATATTTAAAACATATATATGTATATATATATACATATATATATATATATTTAAAAAATCAAACACAAAGACCTAATAGCTTGTCTTTGATATTATCTGTCTTGTCTTGACTTCATTTGCTTCAAAAAGGTGAACATTAACTCCAATGATGAGTTATCTGAAACCCCTAACTTAAATTGTTCTGCTGGAAGGAGATAACAAAAGATAGGTCAAATGTATGAGAACAGGGGCAAGTATGCAGGTAGATCATCAAGATTCTAGGTTGTTAGGCAGTAAACACTTATCTTTTAAGCATATGAGTAAACATGAGTAGGAAAAAAAAACATATGAAAGAGGAAAGAGGGACTCAAGATCTGTGAATAGATAAGGACTACATTTATCTGAAGACATAATTGTGGGTTTTTTCCTAGTTCAAACAGAAGATGGGTCAAATTTCAGAGCCCTAAAATTTCAACCTTTTGGACATCACAAATTCCTTTCTGGATACATTATCTAGCTGTCACAAGTGGTTAGCATATGTCCTAATCTATGTCATCATTCAATTGCTAAGAAACAGAACAGTTTGAACTTCTTTGAAGATCAACATGCTAAAAATGCTAAGTTTTAAAATCAAACTCAGTATGTTCTACCTATACATTAGTTTGTCGACTGCCTTAGTGATACTGATTTCCCTGTAGTCTATTTCAAAACTCGGTAGTCTGCATGACTTCTCTTCTGTCATATAACCATTGCATCTCCATAAACTATCTTTCTGCCTGTTAAATATATATTTTTTAATTTAAAATGATTGTGTACATAGTTAGCTACTTTCTCTTTATCAACCACTATATTGTCATCTTGTACTAGTTTTAACATACTTAATATTCCTCATTTAGTTATCTTCACAGTGATTACATTTTCATGCAAAGGAATTCATTCACTATTACAATGAAAATTCCCCTTCTTGTGGTTTGTTCTTCAGCTATTGATCAATACCTCCCACACGATGTGACTCTTACATGAAATTATTCCTGTTTCAACTCCATAGACTTTTCATTTTAATGTTTACAACATTTTATATATATATACTGAAACATTTGAACAAGATTGATAGGGTTCTCCGGTTTCTCCATCTCTTGTAATTACTTATCATTTTTCTAACAAGTGAATTACCTTTGCTGAAATTGTGTCTGCTTCATGTTCATACTTATCTACCTTTAACTGGAAATATCTTGCATTCACATGCAATGATTTATATGTGATAATCCAAATATTTCCAATATCTTTGCTCCTAGATATCATAGAGCTAATACAACTTTTTTGATTATGTGAAATCATTATATTTGTTCATCATATCAACTAGTGTCCATTTTAAGTAGTTCATATATCATATGAAGTAAACATTGAATGAAAAGGAAGTTTCTTAAATATACAGGTAAAGATAATTGGGCACATGTATCATAATGTACATTGAACAACGACATGAAGAATTACAATAATAAACAACTTAAATTATTTAAAAACATATTAAGAATATCCACCTTGATATATTTATTGAATGTGGTGCTTGCTGAAAATAAGGCTGCTAAGTAGTGCTGGACAAACTGGAGAGTTACATGTAGAAGAATGAAAACAAATGCATATTTATCACTCAGCAAAAACAAGGTCAACTCCAAATGGATCAAGGACCATATACCACATACCATGAATCTAATAGAAGAAAAATTAAGAATTTTATTTTTTTTAAATCTTATTGACACAAGAAAGGAACTTTGAACAAGACATTGATGGCACATACATAAAAAGCAACAATTAACAAATGGGTCTTCTTAATGATAAAATATTCTTGTAAAGCAAAGGACAAAATAATTTGAGCAAAGCAGCAGACTAGAGCATAAGAAAATCTGCTACCAATTATATATTTTAAAGAGGGTTAGTGTCTATAATATTTAAAGAACTAAAAATAAGAACTGAACATAGAGAAAAATAATTCATTTTTAAAATCACATATTAAACTTAACAGTGTTGTCAAATGATAAAACACAGATGGTTAAGAAAGAGTTTTAAAATTTCTCAACATCTATTGTCAAGTTTAATCAAATAAAAACTATTTTGTGATTTGATTTTATCGAAGTCACAGTTGTAAAATCAATTAAAAAATGAAAAACAAAAACAAACAAACAAAAAAGAACCCAAGACATTATATTGGTATAGATGCAGGGAAAGCAGAATTCTAGTTCACTGCTAATGAGAGCACAATATGGTGTATCTACTATAGAAAAAAATGTGCATATTCCTGAAAAAAACTAAAATTCAATCTTTCATAAAATCTTAGTGTTCTTGGGTATATACAACCAGTATTTCATATGTTATTACAGAGATGCTTGGTCATCAATATCTATTGGTGCTCAATGTACAATAGCAAAAAATTTGAGAACATACTAGATATCTACCAACTGAGGAATGGATAATGAAAATGTAGTATATTTATAAAATGGAATATTTTTCATCAGAAATGTACACAAACCAGCTATAAAACTTATGTGAGGGCCACAGCACTCCCAACTCCACAGCTCTGATTGACTCCCAGGAGGCCTGTCCAACACAGTACACACAGGTGGGACTCCCACATCTGAATACTCCCACCTGCTGGTACTCCAGCAAGTCCAGCAGCCATGAGCTTTTCCCCACCCTATTATAGCCCCACCTTCCTTCCAACCCATACTGCCACATGCAATCTCGGATCATCAAACCACTTTCTAGCTCACATCTCTGCTTGCCTCCCAGGAGGCCTGCTCCAACCCAGGACACACGACTCTGCCTGTATCCTGGGAATCCTGCTTCAACCAGGAACACATATGAACTATCAGACCAGCAAAAATCAGAGACAACCAGATGGCAAAATGCAAGTACAACATAATCAACAGTATGACACCATCAGAAACTGGCTCTCCCACTATCCCTGCATATCTTAACACAACTGAAGAGCAAATCTTTATATATATATATATATATATATATATATATATATATATATATATAT
>JADRCC010567362.1:0-10064 GCA_019843855.1 Hylomyscus alleni
TTTTTTTGTTTTTGTAGAGTGTAACACTCCAGGTCCAGAACGTCTGTGGTGAAACAGTGCATAGATGTATGTATGTACAGCATACAGTGCTTAAGATGGTCTTTGAAGTTTCCCATTAGAGCCTGTGCAGTTTTTCAGTGAACAACTGGCATGGCTAATGCAGTTGTAATAAGAACCAGTATTATATGGAGTACCTACTCAGTAGTAGACAGGGTGAGAAGGATAATATAATAAAGTAGAATGCAAACACATACTTGTTCAAATGTGGAGATCAGCTCACTGAGTGTGTTAATCTATACAAGCTATTGAAGTCGTCTTTCCTCAACACTGTAGTGGACAATAATAATGTCTGCCTCGGAGGATCAGAAATATTATCATCTATTAAAATGTTGCATGTGGAAAGGTATTGGTTATATGTAATTGTTATTATTAAGAACTTAAAAAGCGGGCTGGTGAGTTGGCTCAGCGGGGAAGAGCACCAACTGCTCTTTGGAAGGTCATGAGTTCAAATCCCAGCAACCACATGGTGGCTCACAACCACCCGTAATGAAATCTGATGCCCTCTTCTGGTGTGCCTGAAGACAACTACAGTATACCTACATAAATAAATAAATCTTTAAAAAAAAAAAAAGAACTTAAAAAGCAAAATTATGTGACAAAATCATTTTGGGAGCAGGGTTAGAGCCAGTACCACATGCTGATGAAAAGTCTACCAACTGGTCCTTTAGTTTTCTGCAGGGATATGGAACTTGGGTACAGACAGACAGGGCGTCATGGCAAGGACGGCATTTAATCTGCATCTTTCATGATGAGTGATTTTAATAAGTAAAAACATCAGGACTTTACATTTCCACAGCCTCGTTAGAGTCCTAGTAGTATAAGCAGCCACAGTAAACAGGTTTCCTTATTTGCTGCTTTCCACTGACTCATTGGCAGGGTAACACCATCAATTAATGACTCTGACATGGGCACCTGGCAGAGAGATTGGGTGTCTTTGCCTTTGCTTCTTGGCCTTACAACGGAGTTTTCTTTTAAATTCCTTGTCCTTGGAATAATGCTTCTAGAGTGTCGTGTTGTAAGAAGCAAGGCGCACTTGATCCAGCATGGCATTACACAGGACTTGCTTTATGGGATGGCAGCTTTCTGTCTACCAGCGAGTGATCCAGTGAGCAATATTGAAAACCAAGATCTGAGCTCCAGGAAAAGCAGAAGCTCACTGTAAAAACCCTGTGTATGTGCTCCTGTGTACAGCTGTTTAAAGTTCAAGGGGATAGCAAAGACCTCAACAGCCCTTTCAATTATCTCCAGCCTGTGTGCGCTCTAATTCCCCTGCCCCAAGAGATTTCATCAGGGAAATCCTATCAGAGATAAAGGACATGCTAGCCAAAATGTCACGAAGGTATTACAGAATAAACCTAGGCAGATGAGGGGCTTGAGACACGTTTGACTGGACCTTTTCTATGCCTTCAAAAATAGTTCTGTTCTAATGTCTGCTCTTTGAAGAAAGTCCTGGAAAATGGCAAGGCTGAGCACAATGTATACCAGGAAGTGATTGCTCTTGGGAATCCTTGAGTCCTTTTGATGTGAATCTTCAAATGAAAAAGAGCTTTTGACATCATCCATGAACATGCCTCATCGGTGGGAATGAATCTCCCTTCTTACCTTTGGGAGCTGGTACCAGGAAAGAGGCTCTGAAATCCAATGGGTTTCAAAAGGTGCTGACATTTCCTGGTGAATAGTTAATCACTCAACCTTCAAAGGGCTGGACTGGGATGTTATCTTTAAACCGAAACCAAATAATATGCAAATGAGGGTGCTTTCATTTGAACTTACTACACTGGGGCATATGAATCACTTCACTAATTAAAACAAAGAATGCACCAAGTCTTGATTGCTTTGTTTTGTCATATTTCCCCCTACTACTGAGTAAATGGTGTGATATTATCTATTGCACATTTGATTTTCATGGTTTGGCTCCAAAAAGGAGTATTTTTTTTCTTTTGTAGAAATATTCAAAGCTTGATCTTTTCTCTAATGTTGTCCCTCAATCCCCCAATACTGGTATCATTTTCTTTGCCATCATTAGCTTAAAGACAACTTGACTGATATATAACTTTGCAGACTGCACAATCAATTCACTAAGTCTGTGGCTTTGACTATATTGAAAGTTCTGTAATCACTTCCACAGTGAATTCTAGAACATTTACATCTGTAACAAGAGTCTTGTCCCGTAGATGTTACGTCTCCATTCTTTCCTTCACTTAGACTCCAAACCCAGACATGTCTCATCTGTCCTGTCCCTTGAGATGTCTTTTCTCTTGACGTGTTGTACATTTAGAACTTTGTGGTTGCCTCTCTTCATTTAAGGTCATGTCTTTAGAATTCAGCATAGTCCTGGTTGGTTTTGGTCAACTTGACACGAACTAAAGTTATCTAAGAAGAGGAACCTCAGTTGAGAAAATGCCTTTACCAGACTGGCCTGTAGGCAACCCTGAAGGGCATTTTCTTGATTAATGATTGAAGCTGGAGGGTCTAGCCCATTGTGAGTTGTGCCACCCATGGGCAGGATACATGGAAGCAGGTTAAGCAAGTTAGGAAGTAGCATTCTTCCATGAGCCTTTGCTGCTGCCTCCATGTTTCTGCCTTTAGCTTCTAGTCTGGCTTGTCTCAGAGAACCAGTGTGACCTGAGAACTGTAAGGCAAAATAAACCCTTTCCTCCCCAGTTGACTTTAGTCATGAAGGTTTATCACAGTGCGATAGCACACACACTAGCATGCTTGTACTATAAACTTCTGACAGAAAACTTGGCAACTGTAGTAAGCCATAGTAGCAGGCTTTCTTATGTGATAGGAGCACTAGGCAAGGTGGATGCATAGCAGGTTCAGAAGCCTGGTCTTGCTTCAGCCTTCTGAGTCTCTTTCACTAGATTCCTGTGGCTTTTCCTTGATAGTTACAAGATGGCTGCATGTACTTCATTGATCTCACTCTACTCTCTCAAAGCAGGAAAAAAGAAAAAAAATGCCACCCTTTTCCTTCATGGCCCATGTTTCTTTTATCTTATAAGAGAAGAACCTCCTTCTTTCTTATGGACTTCCTTCTAGGGTATGGTAGCCGCAGAAGAGCCGTCATGAGAGAAGCTAGGAAAACTAGTATCTGGAACACTTCAGCTAATCTTACTGTGTGGAGCAGAGTAGTATGAACAAAGAATGACTGTGGTTATCAATGGAGATGTCTGGTTTAGACATAGGAATCCTCAAGATCAGAGATGACGCCTAGCAACGAACTGTAGTGGATGGGTGTGTGGTAGCCAGAATTCCAAAGTCTGTGTTACCTTTCAGATGATGTGTTGATCTGAAAAACATACCCACAGGTGAATAATTATCTTACTTAAACTGTTACGGCCAAAAGAGAAATTCATGATTAAAATTTATTGTCTAGTAAGATTACTATTTTTTTTTGCCATGTAATAGATTGTGGAGGTATTGTATGCTTATTTCTCTTCCATTCTTATTTATTTTATTTCCTCCCTGCATTTTGATTCTGTTCAAACCTTATATTTGGCATTCCAGGATGAGCAGAAGTGTCCAGAACTAGGTCTGTGGTTAGCAAAGAAAATCCTAACGTAAATATTTTCAACTTGGATGAACTTTGCTTCCAACCTCCAATCCTATCAACTGAAAACATGTAGGTGCTACTGTTGCTATGGGGATAGGTACTGCAGCTAGCCTCAGAAGTAGACATCCCAAGAAAAATGCTATTTTGCTTGGAAATGACTTGTATACCCTTGTGGAGAACCCTTCTTACAAAAATCCATGTGTCAGATACCTTCATATGGCTCCTCTGCACCTGCCTCCACAGTCTAGAGGATCCCAATTATTTCTGGGGAATCAGGGTTGCTATGTGAAGACAAATGTCAGATGTGTGATAAATTCAGAGCAGAGTGATGTTGGCATTGGAGGGACCAGTGGATTTGTATTACAGATGTTCATGGCACTGTTTACAAAGGACATGGCCTTCCTAATCCCTGGTTCATAAGACCAGCATATTTTTCAGAAGAAGCCATTTACTCCAAGGCTTTCCCTGCTTCCCACCTTGCTTTACAGAACCGAATCTTGCTCCAAGGACACCTTATGTTAACTCTGTGTTCTGTAGCTTTGCTACTGCTTTTGACAACTTGATCTTTCCCTCTTAGGAGTCCTTTGTTGCTAGGGTATAGGGCTTTTAAGTTAGGCAGATCTACATTTGGAAGTCCTGTGCTCTGTGTTAATTATAATATATTGAATACTTTACTTTCTTTCCTAAAATTCAATTTTCTTCCTCAGAAAGGTATTCATCTGAGATAGTATATCCAAATTAGAACCGTTCTACCATGTTGCTTCCTTGCTTCACTTGTCCCAACCAGAGACACCCTGAGCTCTGAAAACTAAGAAGGCTTGAAGGTTTCAAGTTTCTCAGATCCCTCTACGTGACTTCAGTATTTCTAAAGGTGGAAAAGTTAATACCCTTACCTCAATGAGGGGAGATATTTGGAAGAGCACTGGGGACTTCTTACAATTCTATAAAATGCGACAGGCAGACTAGCTTTGCCACTGAAGAATATTGGGAGAGATGAAGGAAAAAAAAGAGCATATTATTTGAAAACCCCCAAAGAACAAGATGACTTTGAAGTGCCCTTCAAACAGTAATGGCACAGAATGCCTTTGTTTCTTGTTTGATTTCTGTTGCAGCTCAGGCTGTGATTAGGGACTGATAACCATGCCTAGGGGGCTGCGCATGCCATGAGAACTGAGGGAATAGCAACAATTTCTTGGTTCCCCTAGAGCTCAGAATTCCAGATTTGCTACTTAAGGAAACAATTTGTATATAAAAAGATTCTAGTGTTCCAGGGATCTGGGTGGGAGAATTTTTCATAGTCGAGAAGCTGTTAATGTAAGCTGTTTATCAAACAGTTTAATTTACCAGGGAGACAGAAGAGAGTAAACTGATGTGATAAAGTTCTTCTGTTCAGCTTTGCAACAGATAACATCAAATATTTACCTTGACAGATTGGGTCCACAATTCACACAAAATCATGCCACCTTTCTGGAGATGTCATGCATACACTTAATTTGGAAATTGCTCATCTTATAAACTTCAGGATTCATTTTTATAACGTCTTTATGGAGTGAAGTAGACAGAGCCCACGGACTTGATTTGAAGTTTAGTGAAAAGGGTCAAGAATATATAGGTTTTGCACTTTTTTCAGTTGAGTTCCTGGGAACATGAGTTCTGTTGGGGAGTCCACATGGTGACACATGTACATATGGAAGAAAGTGGGAGAGGAGAAATGGGGATGGGGACAACTTGAAGCTTCCTGCAACTGAACAGAGAACACAGTAGTCTTCTAATGGAGGCAAAGAATCAGGAACTGTGAACTTCCTACATCAGACATAACCCTGAGCAAAGAAAAACAATGGGAGAGTGTAATAGTTGTGAGATCAGAGTGGCTAGTGCTCTGGCAAGCTTCTACATTGTACAGTTTGAGAGCCATGTTGATTAGGGTGGAAGTCTGGAGGGACCCATGGTTTTGTAGACATAGGAATTTGTCCAGTATTTAAATCTGACAAATCTGTTTCCTGAGATCGTTAAAGCAAAGGCCCTGTACCCACATATCCATTTTGTCAACCCTTAAGCACTTTTTTTTAAAAAATTAAGTTTATTTTATTTACACTTCTCTAATATAATATATCCCAACCACAGCTTCCTTTTCTTCTACATCTTTTAGTCTCCCTACCCCCTTCCTCCTCCCCCAGATCCACTGTTCTCCCTTCAGAAAAGAGCAGGCTTTCCAGTGATATTGACTAAACAAAGCATAAGAAGATGCAGTCAGACTGGGCACAGACCCTCATATCGAGGTTGGTGGAGGTAAACCAGTAGGAGCAAAAGGGTTCCAAAAGCAGTCAAAAGAGCCAGAGACACACCACTACCACTGTTCAGAGTCACCCCAAGCTAAAGAACCACAACACATATGCAGAGGACCTAGTGTAGACCCATGCAGGCTCCATGATTGCTGTTTCAGTCTTTGTGAGCCCCTGTGAGCTTTGTTTAGATAATTTTGTGGAATATGTTCTCATGGTGTCCTTGACCCCTTTGTGTCCTACCATCATTCCCTCTCCTCTTTAGTAGGATTCCTGGAGCTCCACCTAATGCTTGGCTGTGGGTCTCTGTATCTGCAGGAGAAAGCCTTTGTGATGTTCATTGGGCTAGGCACCAGTCTATGAGAATAGCAGAATATCATTAGGAATCATTTCATTGACTTTGTGTGTGTATGTGTGTATGTGTGTGTGTGTGTGTGTGTGTGTGTGTGTAAGAGAGAGAGAGAGAGAGAGAGAGAGAGAGAGAGAGAGAGAGAGAGAGAGAGAGAGAGAGAGAATTGTGTTTGGGTCTACTGATGGCCTGTCCCACAAGCCCTGAACCACCACTGCTCCAGTGCAAACAAGTTTTAATTGGATTTCTGTCACTTACAACAAAGAGCTGTGGCCAGTGTTTTACTTACTTCTCTCTTTTTAAAATGTCTTCTTTGCTAAATGAAAAGAATCTTTTTTTTTTTTAAATTTTGCCTGATTGTTGAAAAGTTCTTTGTCACGCTCTGCTCAGTGTGTCATGCCATAAAATAAACTCAGGAGGTCACAGAGTTGCCAGAGTCAGCATCACCTTGCTTGACATTGGAAGCTGGTGACAGCTAGAAAAGACTGGGTGTTGACACCTAGAGTCACTCTGTGTCCCTCTCAAGGCTTTAGGTGCATGGGTTTGGAGTCTGCGGTGTGCCGTGTATTACTTTGGACCCTGCTAAAAAGTGACTATGCAAATTTGTTGGGGAAAAAAATGAAGCCCCGGTGATGATGTACTTCTTCAGGAGAACAAAATATTCAATATCCTCTAAAGCTTAAAGAAGCCTTCTGGAACATCATTGCATGCTAATCATATAATGATGAATGCATTTTAATTACTCAATAAAACATAAGTGAGATTACTATTTGATAAATATCTTGGAAGCTGCTAGTTTATACATATTTATGACAGTGTTAAGACTAAGTCGTATCAGAAGCCTGTGTATAATGTATTCAGCAATTAATTAGTTAAGGCAGGACGTTTCTTTGTTCAATCTTGTTCCATAAGGCTAAGTTTTACTCTTCAGGACATAATAAACCCTTGATTTTGGTTCCCTGGGGAGAGAAATAATAGATACTTAGCTTACTCAGAAGAGAATCACGGTAATCACAATCAGCAAGCCCCCTTCTCCTCTGAGCTTGAATGCTCATGTATAGACTGCTTGGTTTATATTTAACATATAGTTTCTCATATGATAGTTTTTTTTTATTTGAAAGGTATATATGAGGAAATAAAAAAGTAGAAAATTAAAAAGTGTACTTTCTACAAAGCTTTCAATTATTTTAGGTGTATGCTTATCTTCTGTGTGTTTTTAAACTAATATTGGGTTGGATTTTGTGCCTGTGTGCATGTGTGTGCATGTGTGTGTGTGTGTGTGTGTGTGTGTGTGTATGTGTGTGTATGTGTGATAAATGTGCATGTGCATGAATATGGGGGCGTATGCATCTTCCCAATTTGACTTTTGTTTGGTTTGTATATGAAATGTCTCATAGTCTGATGTGTTGAATGCTTGATCCCAAGGTGGTGGTCCTATCTTGGGATTTTGAGAATGGAGGCCTTGTTGGAAGAAGCAGATCACTAGGAATATGATTTTGAAGGGTGTATTGGGTCATATACCCTTCATTATGATTTGATTCCTTTCCACTATGTGCTAAGCATTGTCTCTTCCACCACCATGCAGCTATGATATACTAACTTACTAACTATGGAAAGCAACATGAGATGCCACTTTCCGCTGGAAACTTCTGAAATCTTGAGCCCAAGTAAATTTTTTCTGTTTTTACGTTGTTCTCTCAGGTATTTTGGTAACGGTGTTGAGAGAGCAATGAATACTGAAAATCTTCTCATAACTCTTTGAAAACAGCAGTAGTTTGCTTCTTACCACCTTTTGATTTTCTAGAGCTTGTATTTTGTAGTAACTCCATAAACAATGCTTGAATTATAATTGATGTGATAACAACACATGAACCAGAAAAAGAACTTGACTAATTAGGACAAGAAGTAGTAGCTTACCACTGACCAAACCATCCTGCTCTGATGGGATCGTGTATGATGGAAGAGCAGCAGGCCCTGCTGATTCTTGCTGGCACTTCCTACGTTTTTTTCTGCTACTGTCATCTTTTTTTATAACTACTTAGAAACTCCTCATATCCTAGACCAAAAGAAATAGAGATCTTGGTTGTAAAAGTACCTAAGCTCACTGCCTCTGCCTGCTAACCTAGCCCTACTTGTGGAAGCTTCTAGTTTCCATACAATCTTATCTAGGCCTACAATGTTTCAGCCCTTGAAACTTAGCTGCTGAATAAGCTCACCCCTTCCTAGTTATTTCTGAACTCTGGCTGGATTATTCAACTCAGCTGTCTGACTCAAACTTCTCTCCAAGGCTGACGAATTCAATCTGGTTTCTATCTCAGCCTCTAACTTTTTGCTCTGCTTGGCTTCAAACTAACTCTAGTAATTTGTTCTAATCTTCTGGCTCCCTCTCATTTTCTGGCTTGCTCTATCTTCATCT
Source organism: Hylomyscus alleni (assembly GCA_019843855.1). Taxonomy (NCBI): domain Eukaryota; kingdom Metazoa; phylum Chordata; class Mammalia; order Rodentia; family Muridae; genus Hylomyscus; species Hylomyscus alleni. Next base: position 8,664 of record JADRCC010567362.1, read on the forward strand.
GTGTCTAGCTTATTCTCTCTCTGCAATGTGTCTCTGTACAACTGTCCCAGTCAAACGGCTTCCTCTTCTCTGCGCTGCTCTCTCATAAGACACCTCTTTTCCCCCTCTCTGTTCTTGTGAGAGTTGGGCACATACTAGCTTGTCAAATGTTTCTCTGATTCATCACTTTGTCTGCCCCTCAATTTGATGTCACTTTCAAGCTTGACTGCTTCTTTCTACAAACTCACTTTATCTTCATTGTTTGAGATTAAAGGTGTGTACTAAGGGCATGTCTGTATTCCATCCAGAAGGATTAAAGCTGTGTGCTAAGGTTGAGCCACAACACAGCTAGAAACAGGGTTTTTTTCCCAGTAAATAACACAATCTCAGCATTCACAGTGTGATCAACTATCGTGTAACACTTGGTTCTATTTCTCAAATTCAAAATACGCTAAATGTTAGCAAATCAGCTTAGGGTTCCTTTCAGTCAAAGGATGAAAGACCAAGAAGGTTGAAAGATAGAGGAAGAAGATGATCTCATGTCTGTGTCTCTTGACTGATTCAGTTCCATTCTCATAGCTGAAATAATTGAAAAGGAAAAAAGTACAGGCGGTGGTGGCACATGCCTTCAATCTCAGCACTTGGGAGGCAGAGGCAGGCGGATTTCTGAGTTCGTAGCCAGCCTGGTCTACAGAGTGAGTTCTAGGATAGCCAGGGCTATATAGAGAAACTCTGTCTTGAAACCAACCCACCCCCCAAAAAAAATTCAGTAATAAAATCTCTGGCATGAAGGGCTGATAAATGTTTAGGTAATAAAGATTCTATGCAATTTGAGCACTTTTAGACTCACTGGTACGTGGTCTTGCTGTAAAGTCAAATTAATATAAAATATATGTGTAAAGAAAGGAAATAATAAAATAATGTCCATTTTTTTCTCATCCAGTAAATATCCATTGTCCTCTGTATCCTCTGTATAATACAGCATTTTACAGCTTGAAAATCAAAGCCATGAATCTAGTTAGAATGGGAGGTAGACTTTAGAAAGAAGCTAGACAATCCTGTTATTGATAATAAAGGGGATTGAGAACTGTGCAAGAGATCAGAAGTTTGGCGATATGACCATGTTTGAGCAAGTAGGCATAGATTCTTCTTCTTTTTCCTTTTATTTCCAATTTCATTTCCCTTTAAGCTAATGATTTCAGTTTCCCCTAAACACATTAAAAGAACAAATTCTCCCTGTAGGTCTGTGAGAATTAACTAATCATTACTAGTCATTTTTCAGTGGTAGCAGATGGAAGCATAAATTGTTAGCACTTAAATTAATGAACCCCTTGAGCTTTGAGAGCTATAGAATCTACAACCTAAGAATGTTTTACCATACAGGATAATAAGGCCTATCAATATGTTTTCATTTACCTCCTT
>JADRCC010567364.1:0-17507 GCA_019843855.1 Hylomyscus alleni
GTGAGGATGCTGAACAGTACTGCAGTGGAGAATATCTGAACAATTCTTTTTATTTCCTTCCCAGAATTTAAGTTGTTGACCACATAGAGCTTAAAGAGTTGCTTGAAGGAAAGTCATTAATTCTAATATGAGCTCTGATTTTGCTGTGAAAGTCCCTTCTAAGAAGATTTCATCATTTATATTTATTAAATGTATATAATTTTAAGAATAATATTTAACCATTAATATTTTAATTCTACCTGTTGGAAATGTATTTCTGCATGATAAATATCATACCTTTATTGATCTATATTACAATAAGCTTTACATTCAAATTGTCATTGAGTGATTCAAAGAACAAGCATGTATTACTAGCCTCTGTTGAGAGTGTGAACTGAAAGGAAATTTAAAATGATTTTCCAAGGTTCACCTATATGAATAGGCACATAGCTGGTAGAAATCTAATTGAAGACATACAAACACAAGTTTTCATGTAAAACTCTACTTCTCTGTCCTAAGCTCGGTGGTGGAAAACTGCTCTCTTCCCTCCTCCACAGTAGGAGTCAAACACATGGAAGAAAACCATCTCCCCAGAGACTTACTTGGAGATCCTTACTGAGTTTGAGAGTCTGAACTACAACGGCTACCCTTTAGAGTTGGAGGAGGGCAGAAGAGCTGTCATGCGTTTCTCAAAATTACTTTCCTTATAACATTTATTATTGCTTAGGAATAGAAGATGAATGGATGAACCTAAAACTTAACTTCACCCATTTCAACTACCATATCCTTTACCAGGAGATGGTTCTACTCATGACAGGAATGGTTTATAATTGTCTATATAGAAATGGTTCCTTGAAATTTTTCAAGAGCTTTGCTTGATTTACTAACTCTCTCAAAATACCTTTTCAATACACTAACACTTTATATTACATATTTATACTTATCATTTTTATTCTTTGAGTATTTCATGCATATATACAATAAAATATGATCATATCCATTTCCTGTGTCCCTCCCCAACTGTTCCATAACCTCCAATACATCTCAGTTTCATGGCTTCCTTTTTAAATGTTGACAGGCAGTGGAAAATATGAAATTAATAAAAGAACTATCATGTTGCTGGCCTAGAAGATCATACATCAGTTTGTTATCCAAATGCAGCACTAAGAATCTTTTCGTTCTCTGGGATTATAATACCAAATAGCTGATATAATTAACTTATGAAGACACAGGTTTACACCTTTCTTGTTTTGGAGATTTTGACCAATGAGAAAGAAGAATCATTGCTTATAGATCTTAGAAGGAGTTGGCGGAGCACACACAGTAGAGAGACATTCTTCACTTCATTAACTTAGAAAGGGGATGTCTGGACTGTTCCAAGGACCATCCAGGCAGTTCTGTCTCCCAAAGTTTCTACCTTCATCCAGTAACAATCTGTGCAAGAAATACAGTTTAGCCCATGAATGTTTTGGGGACATTTACCTAAACCATAGTTAATCTCAGAGATTTTTTTTTTCAAGAAAGGATTTCTCTATATAACCCTGACTGCTCTGCAACTTGCTCTGTAGACCAACGTACCTTCAAACTTTCAGAGGTCCACCTGCCTCTTCTTACCAAGTGCTGGGATTAAAGGTATATGCCACCACCAACTTGATCAAAGTGATCTTTTAATGAGACTTGATAACATTTTTTAAATCACAAAATACAGGTATAGAATTAAATTTATATTAAATTAAACTAAATGTATGGCTACTATCCTTTTAAAAACAGATGTCCTCGTAGAGCTCCATTCATCTACAATGAGCCTATTAAACTGCACGACTTTATTTTTAAAAAAAGAAAAGAAAAACATTTCAAATGCCTCTATAAAAATACCAACTGTGTTTGAATGTCTAAATTCTTGGCATTCGATTGATTCCTTGATTAGGTAATCTTCTAGAGTTCCACATGTTTTAAATAAACACAATTCTTGTCAAGTGAGTAATAGCCTCTCTGCCACCTTTATCCTGGTTCTCCTTTGCATGGTGATGTGTGGCTTTCCTCATGAATAATTCTTCTCCCCTTTGTACCTTGCCTCTCCAGCTTTCTTGTCAGAAATCTGTAGCCCCGAATGATATCCAGAAGACCCCCAAAGTTTCTTTAAGATATTTTTAAATTAAGTTTATTCCCTTTCGGTTTCAATTTGCCAAAACCTTGGTTCTCAAATAAAGCAGAAAAGACATCTGGGGTGGGTCCATATCAAATACACTCAGAGTGGTTACCATTTTCACACAGATTTTGTGTTTTAGATACTTGAATATCTACTTTCAACAGTCTCTTACAAGAAAAAAATGTTTGCCTCTGATAAAGGTTTGTTTTCCTCTTGAGATATATGTGTGATATGATATGTATTCAGAGCAAAAAAGAAAAAATCAGAATAGCTTTCTAATTCTAATATAATCACTTTTAACCTGTAACATAGATGTCCTAAGTAAGACTCATCATCTTTCTGAAAGTCTCAGCCTAGGAATGCAAGGCATTCAGTTAATAATTTAAAAGAAAAATATTAAGATTTTCATGAAAATCTCTTGGATTTAAATTTTTAACAACTCCAAGTGTAAGTCTTTTTCTGAGAATAACACTTATTTTCTTCTGCCAATGGTTCCCATAAATAAACATGTCCAAAGTTTTCCATTTTGTCATCCTACAGAAATTCAGCTTATATATGTTATAGTCTCATTGTAAACTTAAAGCAACTGAAAGATTTGACATTAAAGTTCCTCTGTAATAAATTGTGAAACTATTAACAACATAAAACTCAGTTATTTGGTATTAATAAAAACAAAGAAGGTGTAATATATTTGAAAATTGAGGTCTAAGATTGTACAGTTGTTTTCTATCTGCCTATTGTTTGTGAAAACCAATTGTTTCTTCACATTTTGAAATAGAATTGTTCATGATACCCCTAATATTATGTTTTTATCCTATATGCATAAGTGAATACTCATCTCTTACATGATAGCATCACAAAGACCTGGTTGACTTTGAAATAGCAGTGCCCCATTCTCAAGGCTCCAGATGCTGTCTACAAAGTTAGGATATTTATGTATATAATGTACATAATTTATGTATCAACAGGAACCTCCAAAAGTCTACTGTCGTGTATTATTGGAGGCTACAGCCAAAGGCTGGAGGAAGGGCCATGAAATAAAGCCAAACTAATATAAATCCAAGTAAACACGAAATAACTAGACCTGGCCTATTTGCATATGGTCTATTTGAAAATATAATAGAAAGCACTAAATAAACAAAAAATAAATTTTCAATGTAAATTTTAGAATGTAATAGATAAAATATAGGCTGGTAATATTTCTAATATTTCTATTGCCTCCATTTCTCAATATTTTTTTTGAAGGCTGCTTTGAATCATCAGGTGAATATGTACTTCAAACACATTTTGTATCATTTTAATGTTTGCTCTGTATTCTGATCATGTCACTCTAATGGAACATGTACATACATGTGTGTGCATGTGTGTGTGCATGCTCACACACAGGTACATACATATATATATATATACATATGTGTGTGTGTGTGTGCATGTGTGTGTGTGTGTGCATGCTCACACACGGGTACATATATATATATGTGTGCATGTGTGTGTGTATGTGTATGTGCATGCTCACACACGGGTACATATATATATATATATATGTGTGTGTGTGTGTGTGTGTGCATGTGTGTGTGCATGTGTGTGTGCATGCTCACACACAGATACATATATATGTATGTGTGTGCGTGTGTGTGTGCATGCTCACACACAGGTACATATATAAATGTGTGCATGTGTGTGCATGTGTGTGTGCATGCTCACACACGGGTACATATATATGTGTGTGTGTGCATGTGTGTGTGCATATGTGTGTGCATGTGTGTGTGTGTGTGCATGCTCACACGGGTACATATGTGTGTGTGCATGTATGTGTGCATGTGTGTGCATGTGTGTGCATGTGTGTGTGTGCATGTGTGTGTGCATGTGTGTGTGCATGCTCACACACGGGTACATATAGGTGTGTGTGTGTGCATGTGTGTGCATGTGTGTGTGCATGTGTGTGTGCATGTGTGTGTGCATGCTCACACACAGATGTGCTTAAGGAGTCCAGGCTTTAACCTTAGTTACCTTCTCATTCACCTTCCATTGTAGTTTTTGACAAAAGTGTCTCTCACTGAACTTCAATCTCCCTTGTTAAGCTAAAGTAGGTGGTTAGTGAGCTGGGAGATTCCTGCTTGTCTCTGCCCACCATCACTCCTGGCTTGAGTTTACATTGATGCTTGGAATTCAAACAGAGGGCCTCCAGCCAACATTACACCTGCTGAACCATATCAGTAAACAGTAAAGCATTTTGAGTAGGTAATTATTTAACGGAGATCCACATTGTGTATCCATAGAAGATGTTATTTTATGATAGTTTTGTCCCATTCCATCAACAATTTTTCTTAAGCACTTTTTATGCCTCCAGGATAAAGCTTTTTTGTTTTCATAGACTTTGTATTTTAATTTAAAGTACATTAAAAATCTAAAGAGGTAAACGTGAGTGTACTAATAAAAACAAATATAATCGAAGAATAAATGAAGGAAAGTATAGACAAATAAATGGTAATAATACAAACATAGGCAAAATAGCCTATAAACCATTTTGAGGAAGTAACTCCAAGTAATGAATGACTTGAAAAGTCTGTGGTCCAATTCAAGTCTATGAAAGGAACATTTCAGACCAGTAAATACAAGTATATTTCCTTCATGAGAGGTTGGTTTCCACAAGAGGCTTGCAGGGAAAGAATGGTGAAAATTAAGCCAAGAATCAATACTGAAAGGAGACTTAATTTATTTCAGTAAACTTGTGCACTTCAGAACTATATATATACATATATATATTCATGTTCTATAATATATAAATATATATTGATATATAAATATATAATTGATATAAATATATAATGTGATATATAAGTATATATATGGTTGAGTATATCTGTATAAATCCTAATATTTTGAAATCAAATATTCTATTTACATCATAAAACTTTATTGGAAAAATGCTAGATACTGTGACAAATAGTTCTTACTATGAGTTTTCTTGGTATAGTAAAGACTGAGGGGTTTTTTAATGATGAAAGAAAAATAGTGTGTTAACGAGCAGAGGGTAATAAAAATGACCTCCTATCAGGAGTGACAAGAATCAAACAGGCACTGACCTACGACTTATGCTCCTAAAACATTAAATTTCTAAATACATTGAGAAATCTCAAATCATAGTTTTTTGTGGAAGGATCAGACTCTACTTTAAAAAAAAAATTATTTGAAGAGACAGTAACTCTCAAATTGTATTAAAACATAAATTGCACTTTAATTCGAAGAATACATTCTGTCTGCCACGTATCTGGAAACTATGTTCATCCACTTAAAAATGTATACTCTCACTGTTCATTAATTGAAATAGCTGAAAACCAAAATAAGTTTGCTTATGTAAATAGCCTAATGAGAGTGCCAAAAAGACCTTTACTAACATATGCTTAATTAAGAAATATGGCAACAGTTATGATAAAAAGCTTTAATTTTTTATTACTACCATACAACGTACATTTCTCAACAAGCAAAACAATTCAGTGAGCCAGGTATTCAGTGAGCTCACTTCTGAATTCTTAGCATTTAAATGTTAAGGCAGAAGGATTGCTACAAGTTGGAGTTCAGCTTGGGCTCCAGAGAGATACCATGTCTCCAAAGAAGTACAAACAAACAAACACAAAGCAGTTTGATGAACATGAACTTACTTTTAAGCATTACATGTATCAATGTTTTTGGTCCCTTGATATATTTTCTCCTGACCTTATCCCTGGAAATGCACACGACTTTTTCTTCTCTTGCTACAGAATTGTATATATCTAGTGTAGGATTTCATATTAGTTTTAGGTACTAATAACTGAAATCGTGAACCAAATTCAACTTGTTCATATGATGTGCAGTGATATTTTATAAAGGAACACATTATATGTGCCTTGTTCTGGAACTTGGAAAGGATGTAAATATTCTCACTCTGCTTCTCAATTCCTTCAGCTCTATTTTTTTTTATATTTCTCTTTTTTGCTTGCCTTATTGCTTAGGTGCTCATGTTTTTTTTTTTTATTTTAGTCTCAGTATCATTTCAGATTATTTCCTCTTGTTATTAGATCAGTACTAATCAGATCTCCAGTTGGATAGAGCTCCCTCCCCCCAACAATAGATTAAAGGAGTTATATATTCAAACATTGTCTCTTCAGAATCCCCAACCTAAAATAATGGATTTTTCATGAAGTAGAGAAAATGACAATAAGAGATATGCAGAAATGTAATTGTGTTAAAGGAATTTTCTCTTTGTGGAAGGACATATGGCTTGGTAACTCCATTGACTGTTTCATGCATTTAAAACGAAGCTAAGCACAAATGCACTTCCTTCCCACGGTGTGTCATCTAGAACATTATTTTATTGTCACCATGTCTAATTAAGTTATTTTGTCTCTGATGACAAGGAATCTGATTCATCCTCTTGCCACCTTGTTTATCAAACATATTTATTGGAGCAATCCTTTCTTTACATCAGATCAAAGAACATATTATGGAGCTAGTGTTTCATGCTCAGTTACTGGTCATTTACCTTAGCAACTGCTGATGGAATAAAATTCATATTTAACTAGCAAAAATTATCTTAGCTTTGTGCAACCTCAATGGATAGCTTGCTACTATTTTAGCTTCCTGGGTTTTCGACTGCTAAGCAATGGGCAGGCCAATGGCAACTAACTCCCTGCACAGCAATATACTCAGAGTTCTAAGTACAACTTTTCAAGAATTTGGCAGTGCCATTCTGTACCTAAGTGTGTACCATGCTATGGATACTATGGAAATTCACTTATTTGATGACAGCCGCTCATTATCACCATTAAAGCTGACCATCATTAAGTACTTGGTATTTACCCAGAACATAAATAACTGAGATCATCGGAACTAACTTGTCACATGTTTACTTACTCATTTAGTGAGGTTCAACATTTGGGGTTCTTGAGTTAGATAATAAGAACACATTTGCCATCATTTAGACCTTAAGCCTCTGATTCCATGCCCTCTCCCTAGAGCTGTTATTCATATTTCTGCAAAGTAGTCTCAATTCTTTAATCTTTGTCTTTTTTGGGCTTCATTTATTTTCTTCCTTGGCACTATACGTTCAGTGAAATATGATTGCTAGAAAATCTTATTCTCCTGTTTCCTGTTCAGAGGCCAATTGTGTTGCTCATGGCATAGAGACTTAAAAACTGTTCCTGAATACCCTTCTATAATAGGAAATAACATTAAAATTCAGATGGCAAAGCACATACTGGGTTTTCAACTAATTTACACCAGGATACTTTATAAGCAAATGAGAAAATTCTGGATTTTAAAACTCAAACATAATTGGTGTGTTTTCTTATTGTTGCTTCATTCTGGCTGTTCTTTTAGCCAAATAAACACCTTTTTAAACATATGGCTTTTTTAAATTAAAATGGTCCCTATAATTTCATTTCTCTATTTTTTATTCTCATATTTTTCATTTGTCTAACTTTCCTTTTATACTTATAAAACTTTTCTAAGCCTTAATATTGTTTTTAATTTTTTATTAAAATATAATTATACCATTTTCCCTTTCCCTTTCTTCCCTCAAACCCTTCCCATGTGACTTCTTGCTTACTCTCAAATTCATGACTGCTGTTCCTTTAGCTATTGTTACACACAAATACACAATGAAATATACAAATGTATGCAAATATATATGCTTAAATATATAATCTGCTCACTTTATTGTGACACATGAAGAGCAACCTTTGGTTTTTGATTTATCATGGGACTATCTCCTCACTATCTACAGAGAGCTAGCCACTGCATCACTAACTTCTCACATGGTCAATGTAAACTTATAGAAACCAGCAGATTAATTGAACATTTTATTAATGAACCTATAAGCTATCCACGTTTTATTAATTGATTCAATAAGATGTCCCTCATTCTGCTTAGAATTCAGTCCAGAATCTAACAATACAGTTGACTCTGAATCAGTCTGTCATTGCTTCAGTCTTACATTCTCCATATGATTTTGAGATGTTTAAAAATATTCTTCTCTAATGTATTACTCTCCTTCTATACTCCCCGCTACCTTCAGTCTCCCACTATCCACTATTCCTCCCCACTTCAGAGAGAGTAGGCATCCCAAGAACATCAGCCTTAACAAGCTACAATAAGACCAGACACATAACATCACCTCAAGCCTGAACAAGGCAACCCTGTAGGAGGAAAAGGTTCCTGCACGTAGGCAAAAGAGTGCAGGACATCATCCACTCCCACAGTTAGAATTCCCAGAACACCAAGCTACTCAACCATAAAATATATGCAGGGGACCTCCATCAGACACCTACAGGCTCCTTCATCTCTGTGAGTACTGGTCAGTTGGTTACGTGAGCTGTGTTCTCTGGTGTCCACGACTCCTGTGGTTCTTCCAGTCGTTTCTCCCCCTCCCCTGTAGGGCTCCAGGAGATCCCCCTAATGTTTGACTGTGGTGCTCTGCATCTGCTCCCATTGCTGGATCTCTGTGGCCTCCTCTTTGATAATGATTCTGCTAGGCTCTGGCTGAAGCACACTGCAGGCAGGACACACAGTAGGTCAAAGATTTTGTGACAGAGTTGTTGTCCCAGTCCCTCCATTTGAGGCTGTGCCTGGTTACAGAAAATGACCATGTGTCCTCCATTTATAAATCATACTGGATAATGCTTTTCAGAATATCAATCTCAGGTTTTCTCATATGCAAGTAGTCATTATGCCACTAATACATACATCCACAGTCTAAAAAACCTATGTGAAGGCTAAGTAAAATGTATTTATTGTTACAATGCTTAGTTGGATCAGCTTTTCATCTGGTAAAAATGTGTGATTTTTAATTTCTTTGAAAAGCCAGTGTTTTGACTTGAAATGTCCTTTTGAGAGATTTATGTAAATGCATTAGAGATGTATAACCCACTCTTGATATATAAATATTTATTTTATTAAGCATTTGGTTATGGTTCACAAACATTAAATATGCTCTTCTTTATTAACTCTTACGCCTTCTCCTAGTACTATGAGAAATTTGAGGTAGAGACATTTAGTTGATTGAAGGTATCTCTCATTCTGGCTGTCCAATCCCTGGTTTGTTTAGATGGCCTCTTCATGGATATTATAGGAACCACATTTAAATGCTTTATTTAAATTGACATCAGGTACCATTTGATGTACTTGACCTTGTTACCCTCACTTTCTAGCATGACTTGTTAATTTTGTTTTGTTTCTTTTTATTTCCGGTACTGTATACTGCTGGAATCTAACCCGTGGCCACCCACATGTGTGGCAAGTGTTCATCCCTTCCACAGTCACTCTCCTCCAAATTTGTTTGTAGAATGATTTTCCCAATCATTTGAACTATTTCAGAAAAATCCATATACTTATATACCCTAGACAATCTGTAGTCTGGTTTATTTATCATGTCATTGAGATTTCTCCCTCAGAGTACCTGTGGCCTGCTACTAGCCAAATGTCTTTAGTTTGTGCACCATTTAATAATGTCAATCACTCTCTAGGCAGAGCTCACAATCTCAAAATTTGGGAAACAGCCTTCTTAGTTCTGTCATTTCTTTCCTGAATGTGTCTTTTATCCTCAGTAGCTCTATTGCTCTCTATGTATGCTTTGGAGCACTGTAAGGCTCCAAAGATAAAACTCATTGGCTTTATTGAGGTAAATCAACAATTACCACCAATTTAGATCATTCCCATGAACTTTAGTGTAAAATTCCCAATGAATAATACAACTCAATTAATCACTAAACCCAAATAATTAACTGTCTTTTAATCATGTACTTGATATTACTGTTGTTCTACTCACTTTCTTAGCCTTAAACTAAATCCCCTGATTATGTTTCTCTTTACTCTGTCTTTTTCAAGCTACCCTGAAGTGGTGGTAGTGGTGGTGGTGGTGGGATTAGTAGTAGTAGTAGTAGTAGTAGCAGCAGCAGCAGCAGTAATATTAGTTTTTTAAATTAGACTGCTCTCCCTATCTTGCTCCTTGTTTGAACATGTCTAGTTTTCATTTAAGAATGGCATAATCCTGCCACAGGGATGTGCCACTGATTTTCCAAAGAAAGGTGTGATCATGTTCTCAGTGATGTCACTCTGAAGTGTGCTATCATTCATTGTGAACATACATCTATTGCTTTTCTTAGGGATCGCAAATCCCTCATGTGATCTTTGTGGGTCTCCTAAACTAGTTCAGTGCCTTATTTCTTATTCACTGATTTGTGAATTAAGCAGGAACAAATTCCCTGCATTTTGGATGTTTGGCATTGCTTAATCATCCTTCAAGCATCATCCTCTTGTTGAGATGATGTAAGCCTAGAATGGATAGCCCACTGGCGTTCTTTGTATCTGTCTATCAATCTATTCAGTTATAAGTTCTTATTATGAAACCCTGTATAATACCATACGTGCCCTGTCAAATCCTGGAAACAATATATTCAGTAGTTAATTAAGTAAAATTATTTTATTACACCAAGTATGCCAATAAAATCCTGTATGTTTTTTAATTGTCTGTTTCTCTCATTAGTGATCAGTAAATAAAACAGGAACTTGTTCAGATACTTGAGTTCTGAAACTAAATGCTGTGCTTTTCATTTATCCAATTAGGGCCTCTTATCACCTCAAGCACACACTTACAAAAGATCCTCATTTATAGAAATAACAGTATCTAGATATTAGCCAAGGGACAAAGGAATAAATGCAAATCCAACAGCTTTCCAAGGAGAACATGTACATTTTTGATCCCTTAACAGCATTCAACAAATATTAAGTGTACTAAAATTAATCTACAGTTTTTTGAAGGTTCTGTACATGAATACTTTAATAAAGTTTGGGTTTGGCTTGAAACATTGATTTGCCTTTGAGACAAATATTCACATGTAAAGGTGTACATGCAGTTCTTCATAATCTAACATCCCTTTCTAGGACATGGATTAGATTCCCAGTTTAAAGTTTCTAACAAAGAAAAAAAGAAAAGTGGATAGCAAAGCATAAACACATCTCAAGTGTCCCACTAAGTAGGAATATTTTGTAAAATAGACCTTTGTCAATGCTGCATTCTGGCAGTAGTCATTGAGAGTAATCACTGCTATACACAGTTCTGAACACCATGGAATAGGTCTTTCTACTTCCATCAGCTTGCCATGACACTAGGCTATCAAGCATGGCAGCTGGATTTTTATTCCGAGTATTAGATGGGCATAATCTTAAATTGTATGATTAGAACAGAAGTGTTTGTGCTCTTGTAAGCATGAGGTTTCTTATGTTGAAATTATTCCTATACTACTGACTGTTAGAGTAAGAATTTTGTTTCCTTCTAATTTTCTTATTTAAATTTCTTTTTTTCTTTTATTGGATATTTTCTTTATTTACATTTCAAATGTTATCCCCTTTCTAGGTCTCTCCTCTGTAAACCCCTATCTCATCTGCCCTCCCCTGCCTCTATGAGGGTGCTCCCCCACCCACTCATTCCTGCCTCCCTGCCCTGACATTCCCCTACAATGGGGCATTGAACCCCCTCAGGCCCAAATGGCGCTTCTCCCATTGATGTCCAATAAGGCCATCCTCTGCCACATATGTGGCCAGTACCATGTGTCTCTCCATGTGTATTCTTTGGTTGGTGGTCCAGTCCTCAGGAGCTCCAGGGGTTATAGCCAGTAAACACTGTTGCTCCCCCCATGAGGCTGCAACCCCCCCTCAGCTCCTTATAACAATTATTTTTTATGTAAGGATGCTCTGCCAGCAGTTTGCCTGTGCACCATGTATGTGCAGTGAGAGCACATACAGACCAGAAGGTCGCCTGGGAGTAGAGTTAGCTGCACAGGGTGGTTAGCTACCATGTGGCTGCTGGCAAGTGAATCCTCTCTAGAAAGAGCAACAAATGCTCTTTTCACTGCTCATCCATCTCCAGACTTCAGAGTAGGCAATAATTTCTAATCTCCTGAAATGTGGTTATTAGTTTAGGTTATTGAATTCTTTAGCATGTATGTGAAGCAGTTGATTAAAGGATCTTCATGCTAAAAAGGCTTTTAAAGGATTTGCAAAATCAAGTTTATGGAATTCATGTGTATCAAGTGGTGAGTGGTGTGGGTGTTCCTCTGTTGATGTATTTACAACAATTAGTGTCATTTCTGTGGTTGTATATTTAGAATCTCTTCTTTTGACTCTCCAATCTTACTCAGAAGTTTCTCTGCAGGACCTGCCAAGACTGTGGTGGACAGGGATAATAAAGGAAAAATAACGGAAGAGAGCTAATGATTTCTTCTTTGTATGTTACTTGGACAATTTCTGCTACTATCTCACTTTATCAAGTGCCCAAGAAAATGTTTTTGTCACAGTGTCATGCTGGGACAAAGTTCATTTTTCATCTAGTGGTCAAATTTCAGAAACCATTGCTTGGTCTGGTTCTGTCTGGTGGTGTCTACAGAAACTAATGCCTGATTTGTCTTTTTCACTGAATCAGTATGTCAGTCTTAAATAAGTAGTTCGGCATTGCTCTCCTTTGTGGAAGATATGACACTAGTCTGATAAAGATAACGAATCATCATAGTGACCTGTGAACATGACCCATAATAATACTGAAAGTGTACGCTACAGAAAAGGCAAGTGAGCCAGTTAGCTTTACTTGGCATTTTGAGATATTTTAGTGATGAGTTTTTCTCCAGTATATCACTTTTCCAGAATCAACAGTTGAAACCAAATACAATCGTTGCAGAATGCCACACAGTGACCTGAGCTGTGGCATCATTTCTTAGTCTTCCTGATGCAGGAGCTCTGCCTTTGGCTAGAAGGAAAGCAAAGAGGATGGACATAGAGCTGCCCTGTGTAGAAGGCCCAAATCCATCTCACAACAAGTTTTATTTTCCCTAGAATACTCAAAGTTATGCTTTGCTTAATCACCCACCCAATGCTGACAATTCACTTATAAGACAGCTAATATTTCTCAAACATAAACGCTTGGCTGAAGTAACTGGAAACTTACATTTATTAAACTTTTACATACTTAACTATGGCCAGAGGGTACTTTAATTTCAACTGCTTGGGCCTCAGGCCTACTTTCTTATACCCTAAAGTATACATTATGAATTAGACGAGAAGTAATTACCCTTTTGAAATCCTGAATATCACATCTCTGCTGGATAATAGAGTACAATCCACAGTATCCATATGATGAACCATGCTAGACCTAGATTAAATTTATAAGATAATTAAAAAGTAATACTAAGAAATAAGAAATAGCCCTGTTGAGGTTTTAGCCTTTTATACTCTATTATAACAATTATATATGATAACAGATACAAATGTGTGGAAACTGAACTAGGGAAGAAAGTAAGACATTAATAAACAGTTAAATGACTCAAGGGACAGAATAATGTAGAGTACTAGGTAATTATTCCAAGAACTTGTGTAAAGCGTGTATGAGCTGACTAGAACATTCTCCATACTATATATATATGGGGAAAAATAAACCAATTACAGTAGACTGATGACTTTTTTCTTGTAAGAAACACTGTGTCAAATTAAATCTTGTGAATACAATTTCAGTGTATTTGTTTTCTTACTCTCCAAAACTGCCTATTTTTATAGCCGTTGAACTAATATTCAAATGTTTTCCTAAAATGTATATTATTAGTTGCCACCATGTTTAGCAATATTTATTGGAAAGTCATAAATAATCTATCCATAACAACATAGGAAACTCTAGTGGTTTTGGACTCCATTCTTAAAATGCATCAATCTTTATTCAGATAAGAATCTATGCTGCATTTTTATCTTCTTGTTTTGCAGAGTATAGAGTGCCTTCCATTCTCTTTTCCTTACTTGGCTGGTTAGGACTCTACACCTGTCTTAGTCTGAGTGATTCACATTTGTGCCACTGGGGACTCTGTCCTCAAGCTTGGCAGAGCTTGGCAGTAGTTCTACCCAGGCTACACTTAGAGGGTATAATTTGGAAGCAATATTTTTGTGGCTCTTTCTGGTGATTTATGCTAGCCCATTCATCAGCGGCCTTCTATCTTAATCTAAGTCCCGTCAGAATATCTCCCACAAATGATCATCTCTCATGCCCTCCACTGAGCATCAAGCTTTCAGTCCATAATTGTTTGAATCTGTGAGTGTGAAACTCACGGATAAGGAGAGCCAACTTTATCAAATCAAGTTGATGCAGATACCCAACTCTTAATTCTCTTTTGAAGATGAAATGAATAATTATACTTTGAATAAAACTTGGCATAGAGAAACATAAGATAAACATAAACTATCTTGATTTTATATAAAACCTGAGTTATATCACTCTTAATTATTAATGAAATCTAAAAATATATAATTTGTCATAAAAATTTTATACCTATTGATTTATTGCATTGAATACCAATGCACAACATCAGCAGATAGTTATGTAAAATTATTTTGTCCGAGAAGATATTTTATTCAATAGTCACTGTTTTTGGTGAGTTAAGTGTTTAAATAGAGCAGCTGGAAATTTTGATAAATTCAAATATATTGTCTGCATTTTAAATCACAACAGATTATAAACAATTTAAAACAGGACCTTGTTATTTTTCTGTTTTAGAAATAATAACATACAAATTTTATTCAAATATTTTATCATGAAGTTTAAATTTATCAGGCAAAAGCAAACACCCCAAAATGCGATACTGAATTCCTCTTGGATCCCTGTTTCTTATAACAGAGTTTTTAAAATCATCAAAAAGGAGAATATTCACTACTAATACTTGGAGCATTACTGAGTGTAGGAGTTGTTTTTGTTTTGAGAAATTATTATTTTATATGAATTCCTGCCTGGCAACTAATTTAAAGATGAAGTGCCAGTGCCCATGAAACTATGGAGCACAGGAACATTACTTACTAAGTAATAATGAATCTATGTCGGAAGAGAGGAGGAGAAAAAGAAGAGAGATGGAGATTAAAAAAGAGGGGGAGGGAATGAGGGAGAAATAAATAAAGGATACCCTGGTTTCCATTTTAGGACATGTCTTCTATATCCCCTAGAAATTAGATTATCACATGCTCAAGCACTCTTGAAAATTTAGGTCATGCCCCTTTTACAATTTACTTTGAATTAATGTAATCAGATTATCAGACTAAACTCTGCTTAGTACTTGCCAAAATCAGCTACCCTAAAAATAGTATGATTTTAACTGAAGCTCCCAACCCCCTGAAAGTCTGATATAAAAACTTAGGGATCTTTCTGGAGTCCTGGAAGAATTGATATTTGATGAGTTAGATGTCAATGGGAAGACCAGGAAGGTACAGAAGTTCCTGAGGCAGATCGGGAGAATGCCTCTGGGAGATTATTTTCCAAGACACAAATACTTCCAACCATCTCTATGGCCCCAGATAAAAGAGCATAGTTCAACTATTGAATCACAGTGATGTTTGTGAGTCTGGAGATGCCACACATTCTCCAGTGAGATGATGGAAGGTTACGTCTCTCTCCTCATGTTCAGCTTTGCCTCGTACTAGTTTACCTTGTAAGTGACATTTCAGAGTGCTTTAGACAACTGCCCCAAAGTCTAATGGAATCAACATTTTAAGCAAATTTAAGATTATTAAGGTTAAAGTCCTGTTGGCATATCAAGCATTGTACTTAGCGCAGGGATTCCAAATTAGAGAGTAGACCCATCAGAACTGGAGTGGACCTTTTGTTCCACTGGTTGTAAATGTGAAATCTAATAGGATTGTTTTGGAAGATGAAAAATGCTGCGGAGAGAGGTCTGACCAGATGAAAATGGCTAAGTGTTTCCATCAGTACATCCTTTCCCAGAGACTACTAGTCTTTGTTTGCTTATTTTTAGCGGAGAACTTTTCTTTTCCAGTATCTATTTGTATTCCATGTTTGCTTGCTTGTCCCAGGATTTTCCTTGGAAAGTACTGCGGTATCTTGAGGTCTCCCATGATTTCAGTTAGGAAGAGGAATGGCTGGCTCACAACAGGACGATTTGGGGGAAGATAAGGCTTTGTTTTCCTTAATAAAGACAAGCCTGTGGACCTTTAGAGAAGGTGTCTGGAGTGTTGTACAGTAGTGGCCTACATTGAGAATGGAGAGGTTTCAGCTGATGCATTAGACTAAAGACTAATTAGACTATTAAAGGCTAATTTATACATCAGTGCCAAAGGCATACTGTCAAAAAATGAATCAACACAAATCTGAAACAACATGTATATTTAAAACAGTTTAAAAACTAACATATTTAAGATGAAGAACTAACAGGTGGCATGGAAGCCGAGGAAACAGTTGAACTATTTGGTTCACCTTTCTCAGAAATTACTTTCTAGCTCTTACCTCATAGGCAAGAAAATAATATATAAATACATAGGAATCATGGAGGTTATCACTACTGTGTGAACAGTTGTGCAGCAGATATTGTAATAAGCTTTCAATTTTAGCACTATTAGAATAATTTCAGGATTTGTTTAAAATGGAGCTTGTATAGTGTTACTTGTGCATATATTTTCAGGGCTGACCTCTTGTCACTGGACAACTAATTGCTGTTCCCTTCCCTGGGGAGGACCACCTCTCCTGCTCCCACCTTTCCTTAGTTACTAGTTCTCTGTGTAGGGTTGAGGTCTCATGGGCTTTTCCCCATCCAGTTTGCCGTATTTGGTGGTATCGTCATTGTTTAACTCATGTCTGGGTAGAGACTTCACAGGTATAGTTTCTGTTATTACTGGGAACACAGTTTCACAGAGAACTTGCTGATTGTCTGGATTTTTCAGTGTTTCTGTGCATTCTTCCATGTGTTCCCTGAGCCTGAGGTGAGGTAGGTTTTGTAGTTGTATTTACTAGGACAGAGCTCCACCTCTTGTATTTTCCTTGGTTATGATTTCAAGACGGAGTTCTTATGCAGCCTACATCTAGTTCTTATATAGCCCTATGAACTTTGATTACAATTAATGGAACTTTACTACTACTAATAATAATAATCCACACTTAAAGATGCCTCAACAGCTTTTTATTGATGCCCTTCTCCTGAGATCTCAGTTAAAATGTCATCCTTCAATTAGTAGCTGTGTCTCTAAACTACACCTGGTTCTAATAGTTTCTCAGATTTGGTTATGTCGTATACCCTTGATTTGTTAGAGGTTTACTGATAACTTGCTTGGTAAAATATCCTTGGGTTAGAAGTTTTTGTGTGTCTAGACTAGAGTTTTGCACTTGGGCAAAGAACACCTTCATAAAAGTGCTTGGTTCTTTCTTTTACTTCCATTATTTAATCTTTGGAAAGAAACCAGCTGTCAGAGTGGGAAGCTATGCTCTATTCTCCAGAATGGAATATATATAATGTTTAATTCTTTGTGTAAGACATTTACTTACTCTCTAAGTATTGTATAACCATTTCCTGACATAAAATAATACTGAATT